>APFE031529373.1:92172-111277 GCA_000404065.3 Pinus taeda | reverse complement strand
ACTTAACATTTCAGTTTTAAATTCTTCTAATAGGTTACCTATTTCAGCTCTTGTTGCTCCTCCACTGGCTGACTTCTGAACTCTTGAATACACATTATCTCTGCTCTTTGATCTGTTCCCTGCTCCTCTTGAGCACCTCATGCAGAGATTGATAATTTGATCAAATGGTTCTTTGGAGATGTCCCCTTTTCCCAGCATGTTCAACATGTCCAAGCAGTCATCTCTTACCTCTTTCAATGATATGGTTTTCAGAATGTCTTTACTCATATTGGGGTGATCAGACCTCTGCAGATTATACTGCAGCCTTTCCACAAAATCTTCTAAGCTCTCGTCCTCCTTCTGAACCATCTTAAACAGTTCTTCCTTCCTTTCTCTTGTTTGGCAGTAATCTTGATATTTGGCCAAGAATCCTTCTTTCATCTGGTCCCAGGTGGTGATTGCCTGAGCTCCTAAGCTCATGAACCATCTCAACGCATTCCCTTTTAATGTTGCTGGAAACAGCTTTAGTTTCTGATTAGGGCTCATATAATCATAACTTCTGCATAATATATCGAATTCAAAGAGGAATTCATCTGGGTCTTCAGAGGATAACCCATGGAAATTGGGTAGCGCTGAGAGGGGAATGTTCTTCATAGGAGTCGTTCCTCTCGGCAGGTCCCCAATGGGGAATTCCAGGGTAGAGAGTGAGTTTTCCCCCCTTCCTTCTATTCTGTTATCCTCCATTGGTCTTTATCCTCAGTCGCTTACTTTATCTTCTGTATCTTCAGGTTCTTCAGGTTCTTCAGGTTCTTCTACGAGTTCCTCACTGTGTTCTGATACTTCCAGCTTCCTTTCAGGCCCCAATACCTCCTCCGTCTGTCGATCCGTTTGTGAGGAGTACTGGATTCGAGGTCTCCGGGAACTAGTCCTCTGTGATGTTTCAGCCTTTGAGATGATTTCATCAATAAAAGTCTTTCTTCCTCCCTTACCGCCTGTGAAATTAGGTTTCTTGCATCCTCTCATGCACCTGTTATTTTCACAAAGAAACCATTAATGTTTTTAGAAATCTTTAGTTGCCTTCCCCGACAACGGTGCCAAAATGTTGGCTAGTTGAATTGTTTATTAATTAAACAATCAAGTACCACATTAATTGTCAACCTGGGAAAGTCTTTTTATTCCAAAGGCTACTGCGTACTGTCTGTACTTAAATTCTAAAAGCATTAAGAGCTGTAGTATACTTAATTCTTATACTAAGTTATCACAGTGTTGATAAAATAAAAGGAATTAATTAAAATTACAAATCTGGAAAGCAAAGAGATGGATGCTCTGTTGGCAGAGGATCAGGACCCTATCCTCCAGGTGAGGACGTTCAGCACCTGCCCCTGGAATCAGATTGGTAACACACACTTTGCACTCAGATTTCACCGGTGGAATACCTGCATACTTCAAATAACTTAATAAAACAGAGTCTAGGAAAACATAATTACAAGAGGTAATGCTCAGAATCCAAAACAGTATCTGCGAAAGAAACTATCACACACTTACACACTTGACAGCAAAGTAAATGGGTGAATCTTGTGAGGAAGGTGGGCCCAGTCCCTCTCACAAGATTCCCCAGAACACGGAGAATAGCTTAAATACTCAAAACGTTCTTCTATTCATCTGTCAAAAGATTCGAATACAATAAAGTTTAGACTTGCTGATATTCTCACAAATTTCTCTTACAGACCATCCTCCCTTGACTAATGTAGATGTCTCCTCTTTATAGAGGAGACATCTATTACAATAGATTGTTACAGTTCATTCAGTTAACCTGTTTAATCAAAAATAAGAATTACAGAAATGTTGTTGCAATAGTATGATAGTATATTCTTTGTTTAGGTTCTGGCTGTTACACAACTGGTAACCATCTTCGACCGTCTTCTTTGGAATTCACACATTCCCTCGTCGTTTCCCCATACTATTCTGGTTTTGAGTCCTGGTAATTGTGTTCTACCCGCTTTGGACAGCTGCTTGATCGGCCACATCAGCGTTCCTCAGATAGTTGCTGTTGTTGTTCCCAGATGATGCAAAATACCCGCTTTAGATGGTTTCTGTTGCTGACTATAGCAACTGCATAGTTGCTGCTTCTGGTGTTGCAGCAACTGCGTAGTTGCTATTTCTGGTGTTACAGCAACTATAGGTTATAATTCCTGCAGGCTTAAGACAATTACTTAGCAATTTAGTCAGCTTTCCAAAGATAAATACAAAGGTACTTACGAATATGCAGTGAACAATTAAACATATAGATATGCGGGAAGTTACTTCATACCTTGGGGTGATTAAGTCATTGTGTAATCAAAGCTTATAACTTGTGGCTGAAAAGGATAATATTATGATGAAAATATAAGGTCAAAATTGGTCAATTCTGGGTCCTAACAGGGGAGAGGACTAAACCCAATGGATATTGGTGGCCATGCACCTATTCTACCTATACCTTTAGTCGATTTCATCAGTTTTATTGATTATTGCATCATTTACTATTTTTAGCAATTTTTTGGGTCCTAAACTTCTGGAGTTGTTTTGACCCCCTAAACGACATTTTTTTAGGTCCACAGCAGGCTCATAGCTAAAGACAAGGGCTTATTACGAATCATGTAGTACTCGAAGAGATCTTTCCAACGAGGTATCACACATGCCAAACATATATCATATGACCAATTTACAATCCCTGAAAGTTGGCTATCCAACTAACCCCAATAGGGCCCACAAAATCTTGGCATTCCATCTCCTAGGGTTAGGGTTTTTGTTTTTTATGGTTTCCCTTTGTTGTTTAATAATAAAAAGGCCCTTGAACCTCATTGTAACACAGTTCAGGGGCATGTAGCCACCACATATTTTCTCAAAGACAAGCTACCATTGCCCGAGCTAATTTATTTCCATTCTACTTGTAAGCGTATTTCAGTTCTTTTATATTAATTAAATGAAGATTTATTTTTGCTGTGTCTTTGTGTTTATGTTTATATATGTTTTATGTTGTGTTCCTGCATAAGTCTAGATCATTACGAGTCCATAATAGGACCATTTGGTGAATCTCCTAAATTACAATAGGACCGTTTAGTGATGAAGTCTTATGTCAATTTAGAAAAGCCATTAATTCTATTCTCAATATTAAAAAAATCCAAATATCTTATACTTTGAAAATTTATGTAACATAAAAATGTATTATTTAGGTATGAGTATGCTAAAAATGGCCTAAAACATCCAATGCAATTTAGAAGCATTAACGACTATTTCTTATTTCATTGTACCTATTCAAATTTTACTCCAACATGTTAAATATTTTTTTATTAGTAAAATCCAGAGAGAAATAAGTTGATAATAACACATTAACAATTAACAACACATAGAGACCATATTTTTACCCTAGAAACCTTTTTGGGAAAACCATCTCTGAATAACAGATCTATTATCTTCAACCCAAAGAAAAATTATAATGGAGCCTTCACACCTTTAAATAGGCTACACTATATTCAAATACCATGCGAAAAATCATGGGCTATCAAAACTTGGAGCCCTAAAACCACCAATGGTAAATTGACTCTATGACTAAGTCAAGTTTGTCCGAACTACCCTAATAATACCCCCCTTAAACTTGACTCAGGGAGATTAAATTGGTCCCAATAACTTTGTTGAATTCCATGTAAGAAACTTAAAAGTTACCATCCACCAGAATCCATGGGGAACCAACCACTATATATGCCAGTTTTATAGAATACCTTTTCTCGTACATGGTTCGTTAATCATATCACGTCCTGAGATTTCACATCCCCCCCACCAAGCTAACATACAAGTACACTTCCTGCCCTCATACATATTCAACTATTTCATTCCACAACTTGAAAAACCATGTGTTATCACACTACATGTATACCTAAACAACATGTATTACAACAACCTTATGGAATAGAACCTAACGACGACTAGGATTTACAACTTGGACCAAAACCTTTAGGGTGTGCATGCACTATTGTGGCTCCCCATAATATGTTGGCTCCTTCACCTAATGTTAGTAGCCTTAAATTATATATGTTAACATTCCCATTCAACTATGCAACCTCTATCTCTATATCTCTCTTCCACAAGTCGCTTAATTCACCACTCTTTTCTCCTCCAGGTCCTTTGATTATGAGGATATCGACCATCCATATCTAGTTTCTCCTTTGTTTGATGTTTACCAAGTGAAAACCCTCGCAAATACATCACACCACTTCAAACCATGTGTAGTTGGCCATATGTTGATCCAGAAAGTTCATTGCAACCTAGAGATCAACCCATTGATGATCCTTATTCATGGGTTTCCTCACTACTTCTCAAAACTACTACATACTTGCCTCCACCATTTGTTTGATGTGTTTTTCTACCACTCTGACCATGCACAACCATTAATCTTAGCACCTTCACTTTGATATACATCAAAATTATATCGAAATAAATGGGGGCTCATGCACCAACACATGATCCAACAAATCATGGATTGTGCTCCAATAATGCTTCCTCATGTTCGAGTGGATAACAAATTATGTACAACCTCGAAATTCAACTTATCTTCACTTTGGGCTTGGCCTTCTCAACATCAACACTGTTGACATTAAGCTCAAAAAATCACAAATGTTTGACAAGCTGAATCCAACAAGGGAAATGATCTTAGACCTCAGACTTGTGGCCATTAACAAGTAGACCTCATCAATTCTTACACCCTCATAAATTCCTTCCATAACTTATCACTTGCAACTTTGGACTCAAGGATGACTCAACCATCATCATAACTCGCATCTATTGGCTATCAATCTATTGCCTTCAATAACTAGCTTCACGTCACTCTTAGAAGCAAGCTTCTTCTCTATATTAGCTTCTATGTGACAAGATTCTTATCCACAAGTTTTTCTTTGTGCCCAATCGCAGGAGCTCCTTGTGGAGTTCAAGTATTGCAGTGTCATTTGCCACGACCTCAACAAGTCATATTTGGATTTTGGTTGCACAATGCCCTTGTGCTCAACCCTTCAAACTGCCATCAAGCTCTAATATTGATTATTAGAAAAAAAACAAGAGAGAAATAAACCAATAATAACAAAAGGAATTAACAACACATGGACACCATATTTTTACCCTAGAAACCCTTGTGGTAAAATTAGCTTTGAATAATAGATATATTATTTCCAATCAAAATGCAAATTACAATGGAGTCTTCATGCCTTTAAATAGGCTACATTACATTAGAATACCATGGGTTACCCAAAATTGGAGCTCTAAAACCATAAATAGTAAATTGACTTTATGACTAAGTCAAGTTTACCTGAACTACCCTAACAATCCTCACCTTAAAACTCACTTGGAGAGATTAACCTAGTCCCAATAACTTTGTTGAAGTCCATTCAAAAAAATAACCATACATTGAAACCCATGGGTAACCAACAATTATATCCACTAGTTTTCTAGGATACTTTTTCTCGTACGAAAATAAAACCAATAATAACACAAACAATTAACAACACATGAGCACCATATTTTATCCTAGAAACCCTTGCAGAAAAACCAATTGCAAATAATAGATTTATTATTCCTCATGGCTTTAAAGGAACCAGGTTGGCCAACATCCTAGCCTAGCCAAGTGATCCCTCCACCCAACTTATGCACATTACAATGGAGAATCTCCAATCCTTTTAAAGGCTTAATCGCATGTAACCCATGGGCTCTAGTACCATGGGCCACCAAACCTATGTGCTTGAAACCACCACTCTGCACCTAATAACTTTGACTCTTTCACCAATTCAAGTTTACCTTAACGCTCCCCCCTTTAAACTTGACTAGGAATATATGCATGCTTTCCTCCCCTGTCACCTAGTTATACTCCAAGACTTTACTAGAATGGGTATGCATGCCTAACCATGTCTTATAATTATATGCCCACATATATGTACTTTACAAATTTCATCTCTAAATTTTTTTTTTGTTATTTATCTGCCACTTATACCATTGTTCTCTCATGTCTGCATACCTACTCAGATCAAATGGTTTCCTCACCATATCTTGCTTCTACGGACGCATCTCACCATATTGGACCTATATTTCCTCTCAAACAATCTTCATGTATGCGAGTCAAAACCCAATCATGTTTCTCTATGTTAGTTTCAACCTCAACATACAATGTGTCGGTATTTGCTACCATCACCTCTTCCTATAAGCGACAGTCCCTCGGCTCTAATGCCACTTGTTAGAGAGATAAAGAATATGAGAAAAATAATAATAAAAATCATACATAACAACAATACACATAAACCATGCCCACCATGATTTACCCTGGAAAACCCCAATTAGGGAAAATCCAACCAACAAAAAATCTATTATTATCTTATGGCTTAAAAGCAACCTGTCTTGACTTAAAATAAGCCAAGATGACCAACATCCAAGCCTAACCAAGTGGGCTCTCTATTCAACTAAGGTGCATTACAATGGAGAATGCCCAAGCCTTTTAAACATTTCATAATGTGTAATCTGTGGGCTCTAATACCACAAGCCACCAAAACCATGTGTCCAAAAGCACCATTGTGCACCTAACAACTTTGACTCTTTTATCGAGTCGATTTTATCCTAACATTTCCCAAGGGAAGCCATGTTGTTGGCTTACTAAAGGGTAATTTACAAATTACAAACGATGTAATGGAAATAAATATATAAACATCAATAAAATAATAATTACAATAATAATTAATAATAAATAATAAATGAAAGTACACCTCTTATATAAAAGGCATGATTTAGAGAAAGAACATGGCCTATTAACCATTGTGACTGGTCTAATGTTATATTTTATTAGTCTAAACAACCCACAAATTAGCTCAGAAAATAATGGAAATTCTGGCAAGATTATGACAAAATTCGGCATAAATATTTGAAAATCTGGGTTACAGCTGTCGAACTTCAAAAGGATGTTGGGAAGTACATCAGATCCCTCACTTCCTGCACCATTACCAAACCAACAATCAAGAAGCAAGGCCTATATACCCATCTTCCTACTTCTATTCAGCCTTGGGAATCCATCTCCATGGAATACATGTCGGGGCTTCCTTTTACTAAGCATGGAAACAACTGTGTTTTTATGGTCATCGATAGATTCTAGAAGATGACCATTCTGGCAGCCTGTAAGAAGAGTATCACAATAGAAGCCACTATTAAGATCTTCTTTGAATGAGTGTGAGTACACTTTAGGATCCGACAGTCCATTATTTCAAATCGAGATAATGGGTTCCTAAGTACATTTTGGTCAAGCCTTTGATCGATGTTGGATACCAAGCTCACTAAGTCCACTGCATTCCAACCCCAAATTGATGGCCAAATAGAGGTTGCCAACATGATTATCGTGCACATTGTGCACATGTACAAATCAAAGCATCCATGCACATGGGATGAAATCCTCCCCTATGTCCAGCACAGCTACAACAAATCTCTCTATCACTCAACTGGCCACAACCCCTTTTAGGTAGGATTAGGATTCTAGCCACTATGTCCCATTGATATGGTTATACCATTTGTAGCTATTTAGGTAGATTCGGCTCATGTCTAGTCCAAAGTTGACAGGGCTAACAATTTCATTGAGCGTATTCAACACATCCTCCAGCAGGTCCATGACATATTGGACGGAGCCAATGCTAAGTACAAGCAACATCATGATCATCATTGGGTGCACAATTTTAAAAACAAGAACTGGTGACTGGACCGGTCTACCTAATTAACCAGGTTTCAAACCAGGACTAGTTAGAGCTCAATGAACCAGTTTTAAAAAAACCATGATTCCAAACCAATAGACACAAACTATGCAAAGTTTTCTCATATGTATACCATGTAAAGGTGAATATATCAAAATGGCACCAAGTGCAATACATATAAGCAACAAAATATATAATCAATGAGGATCTAAATGGCCTCTAGAGTGAAAAAACAAAGCCTACAAAATATGGGGCCACTGGCCTACTACAAGTCTACAAATATGATAATAGTGATCAACATTATCACTTGAAACTTCTCACGAGGCATCATGATCAAACTCAGTTGGTTGAGTCTCGACTCCCAAACTTTGCAACTACTTGAGTCACAAACTTCTCTATTGGTTTAGTGACTTGAGTTTTGCCCTAATATGCCCTATTACTTCATTTTGTGCTCCACATGGCTTTACATGGCCTCATATTCTAGCCAAGTGTTGCTTGAACCTGTTAATACCCCCTCCTTCAATATATTTTTAGCAATATTTCCATATCATTTTGCCATCAATCATATCATAATGAGCCCATGCAGTATCCTTGGTTTTGGAGGCATGATGACTACTACTTAGCTAAAACTCTCTGTTGTTCCACTACTCTAGCAAAAACTTAACACTCTCCAAGCTCCCAATCAAATTCACAAAAACTCCAAATGAGATGTGTGAGGCAAATGAGGGGGGTGAATTCCTTTTAAAGGCTTTGAGAGGGTGTTTTTGGAGGGAAACAACCCTTATTTTCCCTCCAAAATACCCAATAACCTTCCTAAACTGTGTTGTGTGGGTCCTCTACAGCCTTGGGAGTGAATCAGCCGATTTAGGACAGAACCGACCAATTTGACCATAAATTGGCTCGTTCCATCCTAAATTGGCCAGTGAGGACTGATTTATGCGCTTTTTGGGTGAAGAGGTAGGTTAAACCCATTATTTCTATCGATTAGACTTGGTCAACTAATGAACCGGCCAGTTTGATCGGTTTCCAATTCAAACCGACCGATTTTTAAAACACTAATTGGGTGCCACACAAGTTCTAGGTGGGCAACAAAGTTTGGTTACATTTGCAGAAGGATCACCTATTTGGGCCCCACTGCAAGCTTCGCTTGCTCTAATATGGGTCGTTCACCATCACTAAGGTTGTAGGGGAAATTCCTTTGAGCTTAACATTCCACCATGGTTTCTTAGCCTGCATTCAGTATTTAATGTGGACCGATTGTGACCATACTTTCCCTCGTTATTGGACACATTCGGCGTTACTGAGCAACTAACACCAACATATCTCAACCCAAGCTACATCGAACAAGCCACAACTGACAGGATTATGGACACATCAATAAAGAACACTCACCAGCAAAGAATCCAACTATATCAAGTTGTCAAAGTAGGCCAACTCCTCCACCAGGGTGAGTGGTTCACTAAGGACTAGGTTCAACAAAAATTTCTTCACCTCATGGAGGGTCTACACGCAATGGGGACCATTGTTTCCTAAGGGGAGAGGACTAATCCTAGTGGATATTGGTGGCCACCCACCTATTATACCTATACCTCTAGTTGGTTTCATCAGTTTTATTGATTATAGCATCATTTACTATTTTTAGCAGTTTTTCGGGTCCTAAACTTCCAGAGTTGTTTTGACCCCATAAACGACATTTTTTTTAGGTCCACAGTATGCCTAGAGCTAGAGGCAAGGGCCTATTACAAATCATGTCGTACTCAAAGAGATCTTTCCAGCGAGGTATCACACGTGCCAAACATAGATCATATGACCAATTCACAATCCCGGGAAGTTGGCTATCCAATTAACCCCACAGGGCCCACAAACTCTTGGCATTCCATCTCCTAGGGTTAGGGTTTTTTTTGTTTATGGTTTCCCTTTGTTGTTTAATAATAAAAAGGCCCTTGAACCTCATAGTTCAGGGGCATGTAGCCACCACATATTTTCTCAAAGATAAGCTATCATTTCCTAAGCTAACTTATTTCCATTCTACTTGTAAGCATATTTCAGTTCTTTGATATTAATTAAATGAAGATTTATTTTTGTTGTGTCTTTGTGTTTATGTTTATATATGTATTATGTTGTGTTCCTGCATAAGTCTAGATCACTACTAGTCCATAATAGGACCATTTGGTGAATCTCCTAAATTACAATAGGACCGTTTAGTGATGAAATCTTATGTCAATTTAGAAAAGCCATTAATTCTATTATCAATATTAAAAAAAATCCAAATATCTTATACTTTGAAAATTTATGTAACATACAAATGTATTTTCTTAGGTATGAGTATGCTAAAAATGGCCTAAAACATCCAGTGCCATTTAAAAGACATTAACGACTATTTCTTATCTCATTGTACCTATTCAAATTTTACTCCAACATGTTAAATATTTTCCTATTAGTAAAATCCAGAGAGAAATAAGTTGATAATAACACATTAACAATTAACAACACATGGAGACCATATTTTACCCTAGAAACCTTTCGGGGAAAACCATCTCCGAATAACATATCTATTATTTTCAGCCCAAAGAAAAATTATAATGGAGCCTTCACGCCTTTAAATAGGCTACACTATATTCAAATACCATGCCAAAAATCATGGGCTATCAAAACTTGGAGCCTTAAAACCACCAATGTTAAATTGACTCTATGACTGAGTCAAGTTTATCTTAACTACCCTAATAATACCCCCCTTAAACTTGACTCAGGGAGATTAAATTGGTCCCAATAACTTTGTTGAAGTCCATGTAAAAAACTTAAAAGTTACCATCCACCAGAATACATGGGGAACCAACCACTATATATGCCAGTTTTATAGAATAATTTTTCTCATACATGGTTCATTAATCATCTCACATCCTAAGATTTCACATCCCCCCACCAAGCTAACATACAAGTACACTTCCTGCCCTCATACATATTCAACTGTTTCATTCCACAACTTGAAAAATCATGTGGCATTGCACTACATGTATACCTAAACAACATGTATTACAACAACCTTATGGAATAGAACCTAACTACGACTCGGATTTACAACTTGGACCAAAACCTTTAGGGTGTGCATGCACTATTGTGGCTCCCCATAACATGTTGGCTCCTTCACCTAATGTCAGTAGCCTTAAATTATATACGTTATCATTCCCATTCAACTATGCAACCTCTATCTCTATATCTCTCTTCCACAAGTCGCTTAATTCACCACTCTTTTCTCCTCAGGTCCTTTGATATGAGGATATCGGCCATCCATATCTAGTTTCTCCTTTGTTTGATGTTTACCAAGTGAAAACAATCACAAATACATCACACCACTTCAAACCATGTGTAGTTGGCCATATGTTGATCCACAAAGTTCATTGCAACCTAGAGATCAACCCATTGATGATCCTTATTCATGGGTTTCCTCACTACTTCTCAAAACTACTACATACTTGCCTCCACCATTTGTTTGATGTGTTTTTCTACCACTCCAACATGCACAACCATTAATCTTATCACCTTCACTCTGATATACATCAAAATGATATCCAAATAAATGGGGGCTCATGCATCAACACATGATCCAGCAAATCATGGTTTGTGCTCCAATAATGCTTCCTCATGTTCGACTGGATAACAAATTATGTACAGCCTCGAAATTCAGCTTATATTCACTTTGGGCCAATCCCTATCCCATTTGGTGCCAATTGTGATATTCTTGAGGGTTCGGTCTAGATGCATCTGCTCTTGTTATTATCAATAATCAGATTAATCCAAACACCAAACTAATGCGGTTGAGAAGGAAAACACCAAAGCCTGCAGCCTATCTCACCCCGGTCTCAACCAAAGATAACACAGTGCCCTACAAGATTGTTTCTTCCACGACATGCTCGATGAATTGCACGACACGCTCTCTGATTTGAAGAACGCAACTTTCATGTCAGTTCCACAGCACGCCAATGACCTCGAGAAATTGCTCAGCACGACCATCACAAACCAGTGCACCCGCCTTGATAGTTTCTCTCATAGCAACGGGAATCTCAAGCAACGTTTACTGGGAAGGTTGTGTAATGTCTCTCATCTAGTCAACAATTCACTGGCTATGATCAAGAACTTGACGTCACGCGTTTCGCATCAGCTCTTCTTTTCACCAATATGTGAAAATACTAGTGAATATATATATAATACACAATTAATAATGAAAAATAAGAAACTTGAATTCTCCCATAGTTGGATTAAAGGCTTCATTCCAAGTATTAAAGAGTGGGATTTTAAGTAATTATTGAGAGATATAAAGAGGCATCTAAGAATTAAAAAAAAAAAAAAAAAAAAATGATGAGACAAGCAAGTGGGGAAAAAATGGATTTTATTAAAAGGGAAGATTTTCTACAATAGTCTTCTAATCTTGCATTTTGGTTTATTAATATCTAAGGGAAGTATTAATAAAAAGATTAACATTATTATTGGTGTGAACTATAGAAAAAATTATATCAATATTAACTTTAAAAAATAGTTATTAATTCCAAAGTTAAGTATGATTGAAAAGAAAGGTATTTTGGGTGCTGAATATGAAATTAAGGACATAAAAGTAACAATTGATGGTTATAGATACATATCCCAATTCAATGTTACAACTTTGTTTACAAAAGAGGTTAACATACTTTTGGGTTCAACTTGGTTAGAAGGATTGGGTACCTTCATCTTAAATATTGATTAAATTGTTTTGACATTATATAATTAAAAGAAGGAGATATCATTGCATGACATTACAATGAAACCATGCTCACAATATCCCTCATTAAAAAAATTTAAGTATATCTCGAATATCATCCTTTAAGAAAATCAAAAGTTGGTAGAAGAGATGCGGGAAGAAGTTGAAAAAGTTGTCACTAATAAAGATGAATAAATTTATCATCTTAACAATCATAGTCAAATTTCATCACACACATTAAGAATCTAAAAGGTGACAATGAGTAACAATAAGAATCACTAAAGCAACTTACTAGCAAGGAATCACTGAGGGAATAAACAATGATTGACCCAGTTGAAATAAAGAAGCCATCATATGATTATTATTTTAGTTTTATTTTTCCCTCATGATGTGTAGAGTGTCCACTCAAAATGTTTAATGTTTCAAAATTTTGTGTATATTTTATTTCTAGAAAGATCAAACAAAAATATGACTAACTATGAATACCTACATAGTCATATTCAAACTCACCAAATGTTAAAGCGCGAACTATGGAAACTCCAAGCATACTTTCTCATTAAAATTTAGTGATTGACAAGGTGGTAAGAGTAAGTGGAGTTCTCATTAATTCAAGAGGGAACATCAAATGCTCCTATGCTAAAGTCCATGAATTATTTCTAACAATCTTGTTGAGGCATATGCCCTTATGCAAGGATCAATGCTTGTTGCTTCACTAAAGATCCAAAAAAAAAGATGGTGTGGGAATCGAACAATGCCATTGAACATATGGTTTTTAACAGAAGTCCCATGTACTACCTATTAATATCAATTTTCATTAGGATTTGGCAAGCCTTAATCCACATTTTGGAAGAGAATTGTTTTCACATGCTATGTGAAACAACCAACTAACAAATTACTATGCAAACAAATCCATGTGGGAATATGAAAGAACTTTTTTTGTCAATGGAAGGAATTATTTTCAATCAATCCTATAGTAAGAAACAAACAAACAAAAACGCAGTTGAAAATAGTTATGGGCATTTTGGTTGAGCAAAAGAGGCATATCAACAAGTTGGAAGTATAATGTGAAGCTTTACATTGTATACTTCATAAATTGTCTCAAGGGAACCAAGTTGGACACTCTGTGATCAAGGAAACAATGGCATCTTGGTTCACCTTGAGACAATTTATGAAGAATGCACTAAATATACAATTTAGTTAAGATTTATTATGCTAAAGTCATGACACTGACACAACTACTAGAAAAATGCCCAAGGCTAATGTCACCATCCAACCAACCAATCACAACATTGAAAAATCAATAATTTCAAAACTCATATTAATAATGTAATTATTAATCATTGTCAAACATTAATTCCCCATTTTATTTGTGGCAAGTATGTTTTACTTAGCACATTGAAGCTACTATGATGAGTCCCTCTATGGACAATAGAATAAGGTCATAGAGAAGTTGTTAAAGGAAGTGAGAAATTTATAGATGGATATGGATAGTGAGATTAGCCATTGTTTAGAGAGAGGGAGAGGAGTGAGCTTGGGGTTTGGTCAGTGATCTAGGTGGATATTGGTGGCCACCCACCTATTCCACTTGGACTCTCACCATTTTTTCTTTCAGTTTTTTCAGTTTCCTTAATTGTAGCATAATTTACTATTTTTGGCATTTTTTCAGGTCCTGAACTTCCAGAGCCGTTTTGAGGCCCTAAATGACATTTTATTTGCAAAAATTCCTTCAGCGATTGTTGTGGCAATTTTGTTGGAAGTTGTAGTCCTCGGAAAGATATTTCCAATGAGGTATCATACGCGTCAAACAGAGATCATATGACCAAGTTGCAACCCCAGGAAGTTGGTTGCCCAACTAACCCCAATGGGGCCCATAAACTCTTGGTGTTACATCTCCTTGAGTTAGGGTTTTGGTTGTTTAGGGTTTTCTCTTATTGTTAAGTAATAAAAAGGCCCTTGAGCCTCATTGTAACACAGTTTAGAGGCATGTAGCCGCCACAAGTCTTCTCAAAGATAAGCTACCATCGCTCGAGCTATCTTATTCCCATTCTGTTTGTAAGCATAGTTTAGTATTTTTCTATTAATGAAATCAAGCGTTTTTCTGCTACATCTCTGTGTTTATGATTATATCAGTAAGTTGTATCATTCCTATTTAAGTTCGGAACAATGGTATCTGAGGGGTCTTCTCTTTTTATTTTTTCTTTGCATGTCCCCAATGAGGTCAGGGCATAAGGAGTTAGGGCTTGATCTAGTTGAACCATTGCAGGATCAACCTCGCAAAACTCGACAACCTCCCATGGCGAAAGAAAAGAAAGACGAGGGGGTAGGAGATCCTTTCAAAATGTTGCTCGAGGAAGCCCTCGAGTGACAAATGGATGTGATGATGGACAACTTTGCCCAAATCCTTTGATGGCTACCCACAGGCGATGCATCTTCATTCAGCAGCCACTCTTGAGGTGTTACTCCTTTTAAGGTACAATTTAACTTCGATATTCCCATATTTAAAGGCCTGATAGATGCAAACATCATAGATAAATGTTTAAATCTGTTGGAAGGATATTTTTCAGTTCATGACTTTTCTAATCAAGAAAATATTACTTTTTCACTTCTCAAAGCTGCCCCACACATCAAGGACTAGTGGGAAACCTACTATGAACAAAAGGATGAGAGTGAACCCTCGTTGTTTTCAACCACACCCACTTGGAATTCTTTTTGAGACACCATCAAGGAACAATATTACCCTGTTGGGAGCTATGAAGATAAATACATAAAGTGGACCATGCTACGGAAGGGAAGGGACCAAGATGTGTCAGAGTTCACAAATACTTTTGATACCCTTCACACGAAGTTGGGTATCAAGGATACTGAGCAGCATTTGGTGCTCAAGTACCGCAACTATCTACACAAGTACATCCAAGACGAGATGGAGTTCCTGGACATCTCCTTGCTCAGCACAGCATATCGGTATGATGTAAAGACTGAGCATAAGTTTAAATAAAAGAAGCGAGATTTTGGATATGCAAATCCAAAGCAAGGAAAAGGCGCTCCCAAACCACAAAACAAAGAACCAAGCCAAGGCGAGGCTACCTAGGACAACCCGCCGAAGCCACAAGAAAATAACAACACCACGAAGACGAAGAAGGACATGAGAAAACAGTGTGAGTTCCATAAGAGCTCCACTCACAATACAAGTGAGTGTTGGGCCAAGAAGTCACTGGTGGCCGAGTTGAAGGCTTCCAAATCAGACGCAAGTTCTGACTCTGAATCAGAACCTAATAAGGGAACTGAAAAAGGGAATAAAATCATTGATGCGGAGCCCAGTTCCTCCGTGACCACCACAAAGATCCATAAAACTGAGCCTAGAGATCTAGAGGAGGGGGAACACCTCTTCCACTCATAGATGTGGGTGAACGGTTCTTCGCTGCAGTTCATTGTCGAAAACGAGACCCTCATTTCAGTAGAGGTCGTGAAGCGAATGGGCCTAAAGAATACAACACATCCACAACTGTACACCATTGAGTGGCTTCACCAAGGATGAGATCTTCGCGTCAGCCAGCAATGTCGCCTTCCCTACATCATCAAGCCTTTCACATATGAGGTACTGTATGACGTTGCTCCTCTTGAAGTTTCTAATGTATCGTTAGGACAACCATAATTGTTGAAGTGACATGTTGTTTATGAATCTAGACCTCATTCTGTGATTATTACTTTGGCTAATAATTTGTATAGGATACCAAAGGTAGCCCCGCTTACCACCATCTCTTTGATCACTGCAAAGCAGTGCAATAAGATCATTTCCCAAACAAGGAAATCTATTTTTCTTATGATTCGCCCCTAAGGCAAGAAGAAGGTTGTGGCCATGACCTCTAGGCAAGGCTACTCTGCACAGCAATAGTTATGGACAAGGTCATGGAGAAGTACAAGGATATTTTTGCCTCACCCACAAGGGTACCTATGCACTGACAGGTCAAGCACTCCATTGATCTAACCCCGGGTGTACCGCTACCCAATGGACCGATCTATCAATGCTTTGTTCTCGAGAATGATGAGATCAAGAGGCAGATTTAGGAACTACTGCAAAAGGGCACATCAAGCCAAGCTCATCACCCTGTGGGAGCCCGATTGTATTGATACAGAAGAAGGATGGGACCTAGGGGCTCTGTATTGACTATCGGGCATTGAACAAGATCATTGTCTGGAATAGGTACCCAATCTCACAAATTGATGAACTTCTAGACCAGATCAAGAGGGAAAAATATTTTAGCAAGATTGACTTGAAGTCAGGTTATCACCAGGTGCCTATCGAACCCTTTGTTGTGTGGAAGACTGCCTTCAAATCTAAGGAGGGCATTTTCAAATGGTTGGTCAGGTTGTTCGAATTGACGAACGCCCCTGCAACCTTCATAAGGCTGATGGACAACATCTTGTGACCCTTCACCATTGCATTCGTGGTGGTGTATTTAGATGACACCTTGATCTTTAGCTAGAGTTAGGAAGAGCACCTCCACCATATTCGACAAGTCCTTCAAACCCTTCGACAACACAAGTTGTGTGCTAACTTGGGGAAATGAAACTTTGGCCTAACACAAGTTCAATATCTGGGGTACACCACTGATGAAAAGGGTGTACATGTGGGCCCATCCAAGATACAAGTCATTCGGGATTGACCAGCCCTAACCACTCTAACAGAGCTCTGCAACTTTTTTTGTCTTGCCAATTTTTACCGTAGGTTCATGTTGGGGTTCTCTCATATCACTTGGCCTTTAAGTCAAGTCACCAAGGGCAGAGTGAAAGCAAAGATCTTTTGGTTGGAAACTCAACAATGATTGTTCTCTGAGTTGAAGAATCACCTATGTTCTGTTCCAGTGTTCACATTACCAAACCTGCAACAACCATTTGAGGTTGAGGCAGATGCCTCTGACTATGCTATTGGTGTGGTTCTTACTCAGCATGGGAATCTAGTGGCTTACCAAAGTGAGACACTTTCAGAAAAAGTCTGAAAGAACCCCACTTACGACAAATAAATGTATTCCATTGTGCAGGCCTACTATCAATGGAAGCATTACATTATGGGGAAGGAAACGATCATCCACATAGACCACTGACCTTTACAGTTCATATAGACATAAGGGAAGTTTCAGAATGATCGACATCAGAAATGGTCCACCTATCTGCAATAATTCCATTTGAACATTAAGTATAAGAAGGGAGACACCAATAATGTCGTTGATTACCTCAGCCAACTACCAGTCATGGTGCTAATCACTGTTCTCGATTCCTGTGGGCACGAGACATCGGGGTGGCCACATCTTTACAAGAGTGGTCCAAAATTTGGCAGCATATACTAGACACTCCTGGAAGGGAAGCAAGTTCCAAATTTTCACCTTCAAGATGCACTGTTATGCCACTTGGGACACATATGTGTTCCTTCAAGTGAGCGTGCCAAGATGATTTGGGAGGCGCACTATGGTCAAGTCACTAGACATTTTGGAGTAGAGAAAATAGTGGCGGTATTGCAGAAGTATTTTTATTGGCTAAAACTTCGTCAGGATGTTGGGAAGCACATTAGATCCTGCACCATTTGCGCCATTTCCAAACCAACAATCAAGAAGAAAGGCCTGTATACTCCTCTACCTACTCCTAGTTGGCCTTGGGAATCTGTCTCCATGGATTATATGTCGGGCCTTCCTTCTATTAAGCACAACAATGATTGAATTTTTGTGGTCGTCGACAAATTCTCTAAGATGGCCATCATGGTAGCCTGCAATAAGAGTATCACAACAGAGGCCACTGCAAAGCTCTTCTTTGAGCGAGTGTGGGTACACTTTGGGATCTCACAGTCCATTGTCTCAGATCAAGACAATAGATTCCTGAGTGCATTTTGTTCAAGTCTCTTGTTGATGCTAGATACAAAACTTACTAAGTCCATGGCTTTCAATCCCCAAACGAATGGCCAAATAGAGGTTGTCAAAAGGATGATCGTACACATTCTGCACATGTACAACTCAAATAATCCACGCACATGGGATGAAATTCTCCCCTATGTCCAACATAGTTACAACAGAGCTCTCCACAACTCAACAAGCGACAACCCCTTTCAGGTTGGGCTAGGATTTCAGCCATTATGCCCCATTGATGTGGCCATACCATTTGCAGCCACTTAGGTAGATTTGACTCACGTTCAGCCTGAAGCGAAAAGGGCTAACAGCTTCATTGATAATATTCAACACATCCGCCAATAGGTCCATGATATATTGGATAGAGCTAATGCCAAGTACAAGCAATGCCATGATCAACATCGAGTGCTGCACAAGTTCCAGGTGGGCGAAAAAGTTTGGCTACATTTGCAAAAGGATGCCTTGTTGGACCCCACCACAAGCTTCACCTACTCTAATAGGGGCCATACACCATCACCAAGGTCGTCGGTGAAAATGCCTTCGATCTCATCATCCCACCATTCATTGCTCTACACCCAGCATTAAATGTAGATCGCCTTCGGCCATACTTTCCACCATTTTTGGACAAATCTGACATTGTAGAACAGTTCACACTAATATAGCTCAACCCATACTGCATGGTGTTAGCGTTTGAAATTTCACCTCAGGCTGAGAAAGGCAAATCTCAAAGCTACATCAAACCATTCAGCCTCGTA
>APFE031529373.1:65443-88823 GCA_000404065.3 Pinus taeda | reverse complement strand
CCGACTCTAACATTGGCTCCAATGGGGATGGTAGCTCCTTGGAGATGCCAAGAACCGCAGATCTCTGTAAGAGCTAGACAGTGCCTTCATCCATTGGGCGATGGAGTCATTATTTGAACGGATAACACAAAACCTTTGACACATTTATAGAATGAAAACTTGACTAAAAACTGTATGAAACTTGACTGAAACTTCACTTAAACCGACTCGATGGCAAACTGAAATAACTTGAAAAAACTGACTCAACAGACCAAACAAAAATGACTCATGACTGACCTAAAACAAGAATTTACAAAGCTTTTGGAAAAAAGGCAGCAATCCATCAAGATTTGGAATCATTATGACAACCACCTGCATACTAATGAAATATGTACAATCATGTGTAATGAGATTTCCAATGTAACCAATCCAATAGATGGCTACATACCAAATTTTTGCTCTCACTTTTCTCGAGAAGGCGGAACGAAGTAAATGTAGGCAACTCACAATAACCACTGAAAACAAGGCTTATGATAACGAACCAAGCAACATTTATCTTCTCTAGTGCTTGCAAAAGGATGCTGAAGGGATCTTGATAATCCTGAAGCACTATCTTGTCTTGAGATCCAGCAGCAAAAATGCAAGTACTCCCTTCATTCTGATCTGAAAGAACAATTGATTTCCGAGGGATAGGAATGCACAAAGAAGTATGTGCTTCTGCCATCTGAATGTTAGCTGTAGGTTCCTTGACCATGAGAAATCCTGGCATATTGTCTCTCTCAAGCTCATACTCCTCATCTTCATGGTCTAGGTCATTCTTAAACAAAAAACAATCTTCAAGATTATCAAACATGACAGCCTTATCATCTTTGTGAAAGAAAATATTATCTGTTTGCTGGTCTACAAAACTGATTACAAGACAGTCATCTTTTTCAAAAGAGGAAGAAGTTTCACCGACACTTTCCTGACTATGTGTGCACTGCAAATCTGCTGTAGCTTTGGTTGAAACAAGACCTTTCAAAAGTAGATCTATCTCATCTTCAGACAAAGGAGACAATGCCTTTTGTTTGCTTCCGCTTAAACAGTAATTATCTTCATATGACATGGAAATCAAATTATCATTTACCACTGAGTTATCAAAAGGAGATTTCTCACTTACCTGAACAAAGATCCCATCTTGTTGTCCATGAAATGACCGGATTACCTCCTCATGAAGGCTTTGGTCAATAACTTTGTCTTCTTCATTCCAGATGATCTCAACAATAGAGTTCTCTTTGATGGGATTCAACATAAGATATGCTTGGTCATCACAATCTGAATGTAGATCTAAAACAGCTGACTGGTCATTATCAAAATCTGCAAATGAAACTTGAGTTCTCGGCATGCTGTCTTCTTTTATGGGCGGATCTGAAAGAACATTCTCCCTTTCACCATTTTCAACCATGTGGCCATCTTCAACCTGCTGATCTTGATTCTGCTGCAAATTTTCATGATCATCTCTATGCTGCTAAAATGGATTTTCATATAGGGCTTCCATGATCTCTTCATCCATGAAATTATCATCTTCATAAAACTTCTCAAGGTTTTCAATAAAACTATAAGCATGCTTGCAACAGTCTTGAACTAAATTTAATGATGGGTAAGATGCTTGATATCTTTCAATAAACAAGGCATGAAAATCCTTTAAACAGTAAATACAGGCCTGCGGAAAATTTTCATACCATGATTGGGCTGCACCTTCCAGAGTGGCCAAGAATATTTTCATTAAGCAATCTTCAGGAAAATCCACCTTCAACTTGCGAATATGCATATGAAATCTAACCAGATGTAGAGCAGCATCCTTCTTACCATCATCATTAAATATAGGCAGATTCCTTGACCAATCTACCTTTGGAATTTTATTCGGAAAACCAGGGATGTGATCTCGGCACAAGGGAGAATATCTTCTTGTGATTTGGTCCATCTTGAAAAGCTCAAAGCTATTGATCTCTCTGCAGTGAAGTCAACATGAAGCACTGATCGTTGGATTCTTCGGTGAAAGGAGTCGCCAGTGAATGATTTCAGCCTTGTTAGTGTCTGATCGTTGTCCACTATCAACAATCAGATCTGAACTTGATACATGTACTGGGGTAAAATGCAAATGAAGTGTTGTATCCACAAGCTCACGGAGATCGATTGAAGCAGCATTTATCTACTAACGCTGATGTAAAACAAGAGCGTATTCGAAGGCTACCTGACGTATCTTCAGAATCCGTCTAAGACTTATGAAATAACACGTCAATGGGCAAACGATAAGTTTGTTCTCCCCAGTATGGTCACCAGTATGTTAGCGTTTGAAATTTCACCTCAGGCTGAGAAAGGCAAATCTCAAAGCTACATCAAACCATTCAGCCTCGTAGCTAGCCCTACGGGGCAGGAGAAGGCTCTCTCCGGTCTATCTCATAAAATCTTCAATGGATGAGATGACCAATAAGGTAACACTAATATTAGGCTAGTAAACTGATTAGAAGGATTGATTTTGAAATTTTTGGGTTTTTGGTGGCAAATTGAGGAAGTGGCAATTTTGGGTGTGGGTATTTGACACAGTTTCTGCAAGGGGTTCTTTGGGGCGAGATAGGAGACAGTATTGATGCCTTAAGCTGAGGTGAATGGGTGAGAAAGACAGGTGAGGAGCTAAGGAGGGCAAACAATAACTTTGAATCCTCCCTAAACAGTAGAAAACATTTAAATTAAACAAACTTAAAGGCAGAGCATGACAGTCATGAATTCTTACTTTAACACTTCGTTTGTTTAACATGCAGAAGGAAAAGAAAGGAAATGATTCACATAACACACTTACAGGTACATATAGAAACACACCATCAATACATGTAACCACAAGAATCCCAAAAAGGATTGCAAAACCCTAGTCTTCCTTAGCCAAAAATTGCAGAGATACAGTGAAATAAATACAATGATAGCTTCTCCCTCAAGAGTCCAACCTTCCAACTCCTGAAAATGATTAAGAAAATACATAATATAGGCAAGACAACCTCTTCCCTTGCCTCTAGGGGTCGATCTCACTATCCTAGGAGCAGTTTGAACAACTTCTAAACTAAGCACTACAAAAGAGGCAGTCAAAACAACTTGCCTCTATAAACTTGGAAATCAGTTCATGCATTCAATTTTTACCCTTTACATGAATGAATCTTCTAGAAGTGTTAAACAAGAGTAAAAGTGTCTTAGAGTTGCCATAATTACATCAAAGATAATCATCTTTCACCCCAAAAAGTCAAACTGGAGCCAAACTGCGTTTTCTGGGTTGAAGTGGTCAAATTTGGCAACATTTCCTCAACGGGTCGCACACCTTTTCTCAACGGGTAGCACACCTTTGCAGCTCTGTTTGGAGGCCTTCCCGGTATCAGAATTGGGTGCAGGATAGCTCTTTGGAAAGGTCTGCGAGTCTACTTTCCAAACCAATTGGAATTTTTTAATTTGGAGGTCATTTTCCTAGTCAAAACTCAATTCTCCCAAGACTGGTTTCTGCAACTCAAAAAAGGGGAAGAAAGTCAAATTTTTCATGTATTTTGACCTTTTGGAGGCCCAAAACTTGATGAAATTTCTTACTAATGGATGAGCAAGTGTAACTTTTCATGCCAAATCCAAAAAAATCTGAATTTTTGCAAAACGGAGCTACGATGACAAAGGGTCTCACCCGGGGGTGAGACCCGTTGAGAAGCCAAAACCTGTAAATTGCACAAAAAATTCACAAATGACAAAATTTTCTCCAAATTTCTTGAAATTTGGGCTGGGAGTCATCAATCAAGTACCATGCTCAGTCAAAAAGGCTTTGGCCAAAATTTGGAGTGGATCGGGCATTTTCCTTCGTTTTTGTGTTTTGGCCAACCGTCCTTGGAGCACCTTCGTTCTCGCCGGTATTTTTGACATTTCTTTATAACTATGACACCTGTGAAAAAAATGAAGGAGGTTTTTCCTCTTTGGCATGTTTTGGACAAAAACCTCTCTCAGTTTCCCGAAATTAATCTTTGATTTCTCTGGAACATTATTTGAGTGCAACTTGTCCCGATGTGTGAAACAAGGAATTTTGTCGAAATGGAGCGAAATGAAGGGGATAGGGGGCTTCTAAACTTTTGGGGAAAGTTTTGGGAGTAGGGAGGGGTGTTAGGAAGTAGGGGAAATTGGAATCTTAGAGGTTGATTGAGGGGAAGGGGTCCAAAAGGGCAAAACACAGGCCCAACCTAGAAAATTGCCAGGTTGTAGCAAGAAACTAGGTTTTGTGCAAAAATGAGGATTTTGGGGGATCTGAGTGTTGGGAAACATTTGGTAAGGTACTCTAAGGATAGGGGAAGGTGTATGAACATCTGAATGCAAGTTTTTGCTGATGATTTGACCGTCCAAGAGGAAATTGGCTTCAAAACCCTAGGAGAGGGAAATGACCTTGCCTAGGTGCAACTGAAGCATGGACAAGGTGTAGATGACTCATTAGACACTGAGATGATAATCAAAACCCTATGAATGATGATAGACTCAGCTGAATAGTGACATAGATTGGAATTTGGGCAACTTTGAAAAGAGTGAGAGCAAACCCTAGACCTAATGCCTAGTGACCAAATTTTGCTTGTAAACTCTTTGAAATGACAAAATTTGACTTTGACACTCTGAAACCACTTTGTAAGAGCATATTTGATCATAGGAGGAAGGCTGGAAAGACTGACACTAACACATGGAATAGGCCACAACTAATCAGATCATAGACACACATATCAAGAACACTTGACAATAGAGGATACATCTATATCGAGTTTTCAAAGCAGGCCAACTCTTTCACCAAGGCAAATGGCTCACGAGGGACCAAGTTCAGCAAAAGTTTCCTCATCTCATGGAGGAACTCAATGCAATAAGGAACATTGCTTCCTAAGGGGGTAGGACTGATCCAGGTGGATATTGGTACTTTCCTATTCCACTTGGACCCTCACCATTGTTTCTTTCAATTTTTCAGTTTCCTTAATTGTAGCACAATTTACTATTTTTGGCATTTTTTCGGGTCCTAAACTTCTGGAGCCGTTTTGAGGCCCTAAATGACGTTTTTTGGAAAAATTCCTCTTATTGATTACCAAGGTAATCACATCGGTAGTTTCAGTCCTCAGAAAGATCTTTCCAACGAGATATCATGAGTCAAACAGAGCTAATATGACCAAGTTGCGACCCCATGAAGTTGGATGCCCAACTAACCCTGACGAGGCCAATATACTCTTGGTGTTACATCTCCTCGGGTTAGGGTTTTGGTTTTTTAGGGTTTTCTCTTATTGTTCAATAATAAAATGGCCCTTAAGCTTCATTGTAACTCAGTTCAAAGGCATGTAGCCACCACATTTGTTCTCAGAGATAAGCTACCATCTCCTAAGCTATCTTATTTCCATTATGTTTGTAAGCATAGTTCAATATTTTTCTATTAATGAAATGAAGTGTCTTTCTACTGCATCTCTGTGTTTATGATTATATCTGTAAGTTGTAGCGTTCATGTTTAAGTTTGGATCAGTGAGGAACAAGTGATGAGGACAGAGTGAGAAGAACTTGAGGAGTCAATGAAGAGAATAAATAAGATGATATACATTTTAGTTTCTTTATCAATATAAGCAGTGAAATTAGTTAGTCTAGCCATTGATTATGTTAGGGTTATGTAATAAACTTTAATAATGAGCTAGTTAAGAGATAAAATGAAAATCAAGAACTCCAAACTTCCTTTTTGAAGAAAATGCTTTCCATTGTATTGATACAAAATAAGTTCATGCATTTTATATAAAAACTGGTAATGAGTGTGGCCTCCACAAACTTAAAACCAATAATTAAGGTATAGATAAACTTTTCAAAATGTTGCCACACATGTTCAAGAGTAATAAGTGTTTGCCTTTAAGTTGCATATATTGGACTAGATATTTAAAGAATCTTCATCCATTAATTGTGGATACAAGATAGGCCTAATTTGATTACCATTTATTGTTGCTCTCCCGAAACTTTGTTGGTCACTTTGGCTAAGAAATGGCTAAAGATATATTTTTATTTATCTGTTAAACACAATAATGGCGAAGACAAAATATGAAGGATAATCATTAGATAAATCTCTTATTCACATGATATGCATTTATAGTACACTCTTGTGACTCTTGGATTCATCTTCCAAGGTCTCTTGGACTGCCTTTGATTGTTCAACTTCCACACCATAACCCTTAGCATATTAGGTGTCCAACATCCCCCCCTTAATCCGAAGGGGTATGTGTGAGTCCAAGAAGAGAGTTGTAATACAAAAATGTGCAAAAATCCATGGCAGCACTAGGCTGAATGTGCTCTCTAAAATGTTGACATAAGGTGGTGGTTTAAGGATGACCACCAACATTGGAATGCTTAGTGCAATTCCCGAAACTCTTCCAAATTTGGCAAGAAGCTGAAGTCTTCTGCTAGAGGAAGTGTCCCCAATTCTTTGAAGAGGGATAATCTCAACCTAAAAGGGAGGTCTCAGCCTTGCATATATGGTTTAAGGTTGACCACCAACCAAAGTCATGCTCAGGGGAATCTCTGTCTCTGGTTACAACTCTGAATCTGGTATGGAAAGTTGTGGCTTAGGGTTGCTTGATGATTTTTTGAAATTTTTAGATGGCCATCATTCCCCCCCCCTCTCAAATACAAGGTGATATGATGGAGAAAACTCAACTGCAAGATTGTTCAATACTCTAGAACAAGTTATGACATATGACTGAAATATCTTCTTGGTTGTTGAATCCCATTGCCAAGAAGCAATGCATCCAAGATGAATCTTTGTTCTCGCAGGAGGCTTGTTTCTAGAGCATCTGTGTGAAGAATGAGCGGTTTTATGATAGTGCTCACATGGATGAAGATCAAAACAATGATATTTCATATGGCCAACTCTGTCACAACGTTGGCCATTTAACATTCTGTCATGGTTGTTGTGGAAGAGGAGTAGGATCTGGAACAACTGAAGATGATCTGTCATAAATAAATCCAACACTTTAAAATTGGATGGCCTTTGAGTAATCTGGAAAATGAAAGGACACATCCTTGTCATATCCAAGAGTGCTTGTTATGGACAAGCTCTTCCCAAGGTCTGATGATGGGCTTGGGAAGTGCAGGCTGAATTTATGCATTTGCATGCAAATTTGCTCCTAAAATTTGCTCCTTAAGCTTCATTGTAACTCAGTTCAAAGGCATGTAGCCACCACATTTGTTCTCAGAGATAAGCTACCATCTCCTGAGCTATCTTATTTCCATTATGTTTGTAAGCATAGTTCAATATTTTTCTATTAATGAAATGAAGTGTCTTTCTACTGCATCTCTGTGTTTATGATTATATCTGTAAGTTGTAGCGTTCATGTTTAAGTTTGGATCAATGAGGAACAAGTGATGAGGACAGAGTGAGAAGAACTTGAGGAGTCAATGAAGAGAATAAATAAGATGATATACATTTTAGTTTCTTTATCAATATAAGTAGTGAAATTAGTTAGTCTAGCCATTGATTATGTTAGGGTTATGTAATAAACTTTAATAATGAGCTAGTTAAGAGATAAAATGAAAATCAAGAACTCCAAACTTCCTTTTTGAAGAAAATGCTTTCCATTGTATTGATACAAAATAAGTTCATGCATTTTATATAAAAACTGGTAATGAGTGTGGCCTCCACAAACTTAAAACCAATAATTAAGGTATAGATAAACTTTTCAAAATGTTGCCACACATGTTCAAGAGTAATAAGTGTTTGCCTTTAAGTTGCATATATTGGACTAGATATTTAAAGAATCTTCATCCATTAATTGTGGATACAAGATAGGCCTAATTTGATTACCATTTATTGTTTCTCTCCCGAAACTTTGTTGGTCACTTTGGCTAAGAAATGGCTAAAGATATATTTTTATTTATCTATTAAACACAATAATGGCAAAGACAAAATATGAAGGATAATCATTAGATAAATCTCTTATTCACATGATATGCATTTATAGTACACTCTTGTGACTCTTGGATTCATCTTCCAAGGTCTCTTGGACTGCCTTTGATTGTTCAACTTCCACACCATAATCCTTAGCAGATTAGGTGTCCAACATCCCCCCCTTAATCCGAAGGGGTATGTGTGAGTCCAAGAAGAGAGTTGTAATACAAAAATGTGCAAAAATCCATGGCAGCACTAGGCTGAATGTGCTCTCTAAAATGTTGACATAAGGTGGTGGTTTAAGGATGACCACCAACATTGGAAAGCTTAGTGCAATTCCCGAAACTCTTCCAAATTTGGCAAGAAGCTGAAGTCTTCTGCTAGAAGAAGTGTCCCCAATTCTTTGAAGAGGGATAATCTCAACCTAAAAGGGAGGTCTCAGCCTTGCATATATGGTTTAAGGTTGACCACCAACCAAAGGCATGCTCAGGGGAAACTCTGTCTCTGGCTACAACTCTGAATCTGGTATGGAAAGTTGTGGCTTAGGGTTGCTTGATGATGCTTTGAAATTTTTAGATGGCCATCATTCCCCCCCCTCTCAAATACATGGTGATATGATGGAGAAAACTCAACTGCAAGATTGTTCAATACTCTAGAACAAGTTATGACATATGACTGAAATATCTTCTTGGTTGTTGAATCCCATTGCCAAGAAGCAATGCATCCAAGATGAGTCTTTGTTCTCGCAGGAAGCTTGTTTCTAGAGCATCTGTGTGAAGAATGAGTGGTTTTATGATAGTGCTCACATGGATGAAGATCAAAACAATGATCTTTCATATGGCCAACTCTGTCACAACGTTGGCCATTTAACATTCTGTCATGGTTGTTGTGGAAGAGGAGTAGGATCCGGAACAACTGAAGATGATCTGTCATAAATAAATCCAACACTTTAAAATTGGATGACCTTTGAGTAATCTGGAAAATGAAAGGACACATCCTTGTCATATCCAAGAGTGCTTGTTATGGAAAAGCTCTTCCCAAGGTCTGATGATGGGCTTGGGAAGTGCAGGCTGAATTTATGCATTTGCATGCAAATTTGCTCCTAAAATGGGCACATGATGGGAGCCAACCTCAATGTTACTGATTTGACCACTTGCTGGCTGTTGATGGGTGTCATGATACTTATGCTATTGTAACTCATCTCTCTGTAACTATGATTCAGTTGCAAAAATTCTATCTTTTCATGTGCATTTTGCAAACAGGTTCCAATATCCAAGAGAGTTTCCATATTGATTTGGAATGTGTTATCAATAGTAGATTGTATCATAGTTTTCAAAAAATATAATACTCCATTGAGTCTAGCCATTTTTCTCCAGGTTAAGTAAATGAAAGATGCTTGAACTAACTCCTAGCTCTTCAACTATGTTTGTGACAGGAAGAAGCTCATGTGTCACCATCGTTTGAGCTCCATGATTTCACAGGTAATAGAAAAGAAGAAGTTAATGGATTTTCTACATTTACTAAGGAAAAACCATATGAGAAACCTTTATACAAGGAGGTGACGACGGAGAATGTGAGTACTGAAGCTCGATTCTGTGAATCGGAGATGAATCGACCTACCCTTATTTGCATCCAATAGGAGGAAAGTCAAAATATGTGGAGAAAAATTGATACAAAAAATTCTCTACCCAATGAAGTGGATGACAAAGTATTGAATAGAGGCGAGTCTACAAAAGTGGTGGAAGCTGAAGGAGTTCTAGGAAAAAAAGGAGAACTTTCAAAGGAAAAGGATGGTAACTGGTCATTTACAAATTCAGAGCCTATAAGAAAAGAACAGGTTCAAAATGTAGTCGAATTTTTATCTCACCCAAAAGTACGTGGTTCTCCAGCCATCTACCAGTGCTCATTTCTTGAGAGGAAATGTTTAACAAAGGAGGAGATTGATGAAGCTTTTCAATGTGTGCCAGATACCCCCTCTAATGAATTACCATCTAAAGAAACTATTCAAAGTCAAGATACACGATCATCACCTCCTAGAAATGTACAAATTCAACCTCAAGTTCAAACGTTGCAACATACAGTGGCTCCACTAGTTACAACACCAACGACCCCATTGGTTCAACCAACCCGTTTTCACTGGATGCATATGATTTTTGTTGTAGAATTTCTCACTGCAACAAGTGCTGGTGCTAGTGTGTTGTTCAAGAATGAAGCTATTCCAAAATTGAAAGCTTGGATATGACAAGTAACTTCTGAAGTTGATGAAACTGAGTGGAAGAAGGCTCTAGAGCCAAGTCCATATGTAGAATCTACAACTGCTGCAAAAGTTGCTGCTATGGCAACATCTAAGCTAGCTAATGTTAACTGAGAACTAGTCAAATCAAGAATTGAAGAAAGGAAATATTTTGAGAGCATATCAAGGTCTGTGGAAGGACAAATTGAGGAAATGAAGTCAATGAAGACTATTGTTGGGAACAAGATCCCCCAAGGACAGTTTTGGGGCTAAAAGCCCATGTTTTGGGTTAAGTTTTGTAATAAAGTATAAAGTCTCCACATTTGTGGTCACGGAGCGCGAAGGTGTCATGAGTCATAAAGGGTTGTCCGCCCTTATTTTGTAAAAGTGTAAAGTCAGTTGTAAAGATCTACCCATGGTCCGCAGACCATGGGATTGTATAAAAAGAGCTAAGTAAATAAGCTCTAGAAAAAGAAGTAATAGTAATAATTCATAAGAAATAAGTAATAGAGAAGTAAGAAGTCTAAGTTTTGGGTTGTAGCATATGTAGAGGCTATGTAGCTGAATGCATAGAGGCCTAGGGTAGAAGTCCACAACGAAGTGCGCGGACCCTTGCAGTTGTGTGTGCGGGGCGGATAGAGTTTGTAATCATATGTAGATATCAATAAAGAGAAGTATTCGACAAATTCTGTGTCTTTGTTTCCTGTTAATACATCTTGTCATATTGTGTATGGTTTTCATTTATATTTCTTATGTTCTGCGCAAATGTATATAATTACATTGGTTAACTGAACGCAAATAAGGATATCTATTTATGTGGTGCTAACTGTGATTGTTTAATAAGATAAGACGTAAGCTAGTTTAGGAATCTACACGATACGCTGCCCTAGCAGCGCGAAAGTACCTGAACCATAGGTTAGGGTTGTGCAAAGGCCAATCATACCCCTTCACAGGAGTACTGAAGGGCAGAATAAACAACTAGATTGATAGAGCCCTAGAACTTAATGACCTACACAAGAGTAGGAATAGAAGGAATAAATTGACATCACGACTATCTGAGGGTGCGAAACTTGGTTCTAGCAACCCCCCATACTGCTTCGAACGAGACTTCAGTCCGCACTCCGCGGGTTGATGCCGAAAGGACCAGTATTGAAGGGATTTGTTTGGCTAACTAACATTGAACCTAGGTCAGGCCCCATGCAGCCAACAAATGGTTCCGTTGCTTGGACCAGAATTTGCATAAGAGATGTGTGATGTCGTACCACTAGAATCCAACTAAGAAAGAGATCAGAGACTGGGTGGATAGGATGATCCACGAATTCGCAGTGCAAGAGAACATAAACCCACAATTGATGAAGGAATAGTGGTTGGAGAGGTACCTATATGCAGAGATCCATGAGATCTTTTTCTATTCCTTTTTGGTTGATCTATATAAGTGAATTTCAAAGCTAGCAGATAGCCAAGGAAGGTGGAGACTTGAAGGTCCTATTATTTGCACCCCGAAGCTAGTACAAAGACTGGAAGCCTCTAAGGATAAGATGACCCGTGTTGTCGATCGCATCATAGGAGGATTTGTGGCTAAATTTGCGGTCGAAACCTCAGTCAGCTACAGTGAGGCGGAGTGGCACTTTTTCAAAGGTCTGCAAGGTAACTACTTGAAGTCTTTGAATTCCTAGATTAAAATGTTATTGTGCGAAAAATGGGTTGTACAGCTACCTTGATGTTTGGAGCTACACAAAGTGGAAAGACTTATAGGAATGAAGGGAGAAAGGGTCTTGAATATAGTCCATTAATTTCACCTCCACGAGGTGACGAAGAGGGAGTAGCGCAAGCTTCTCCGCAAAGTGCTATTCAATTGATAAGACAAGGATTCCTGCAACTGCCACCTCCACCCACAGCACCATCACCTACGACTTCACCCATACCACCACTGCCTCCATCGCAATTCAGTATGGCACATTCAGTAAAGATGCCTTTGTTTAAAGGCTTGCGAAATGAGGACCCGAACCAGTTCTGGTTCATCGTGAAAGCTATATGGGAAGCTCAAGGCATTACATATGATCACATGAAGAAGGCGACACTGGTTAGTGCTTTGCAAGATTGTGTGATAACCTGGTACATCAAGTACTATAATGATAAGCCAAACACTAGAGTGGCGAACATCCAGACTACATTGAATAAATAATTCAGTATGCCTAAATCTGTGGCATAGTCGATTGTGGGGTTCAAGGAAATCGCGATGAAACCGGGCGAAACACCTTGGGAATTAGATCAGAGGTTGAAGTGTGAAATCCGTAAAGCTAATATGAACTTAATAGATGGAAAACACTGTGAATGGTTCGTGGCTTCACTCCTACCACACCTAAGGGTTGCGTTGTCACAACAGAAGATAACGACTCAAGCAAAGGCCTTCGAGATTGCAATGAGACTGCATGAAACACCGATGTAGGATCCAAATCCAGGGGTTCAGCAGATCCATGTGCAGTTGTAAAATCATTGCATTGAAATGCAGAGTTTGAAGCAGGTCAGGACAGTCCCACCAAAGGTGCGCGAAGAGGTATGGTGCTTGAAATGCAAGGGTCAAGGGCATGACAAAGACCATTGCCCGGTATTTGCGATCTATATTGCAAGAGGAGGACCGATGCCTTTGAGGCTAGAAACTTAAGCAGGACCAAGCGTGGGGCCTGCATTGTAGTGCGCTATATGTCAGGTAGTAGGAAAACACGCGATGGATAACTGTCATTTGTTGTAGAAGTTTGTACAAACACCGCAACAACTGTTCTACGACTTCTATAGGTCGGTAGGGCATGATGAGCACAACTGCAAAAGCTATGAATTGATGATGGATAGGACACCCACTTATATGGTTAAGGCAGAAATGCGACCCCCTGACCAGAGCACAGGGATGCCACAAACAGGTTTTCAGGGGAACAGACGGGGCCGAGGCGGAGGAGGACCTAGCAAAGGTCAAGGATAGCTAATATGCTACAATTGCAAAGGACCAGGACACTATGCCTGTGATTGCACTAACCCAATGCATCCATCGTGCAAATATTGCACTCTGTTTGATCATGAGACGAAGGACTGTCCTACACTGATAGCAAGGATACACTGCAAAGGGGCGCTACCATCTCAACCGACTCAGAACCTGCAGATGATGAGGTCTGAGCCTCGCGAAGAGGATCTAAATGTGAATATAGTGCTCCAAAGTGGAGTTGCAATAGGGAATGATAAGGGGAAACAACCCGAAGACAACACATGGGTTCACAAAGCTCTGGTGAAGGAGGTTGAATTTGATTTGGAGCACGCACGTGAACCATTCATGGAAGCAAAGAAGAGCTTCGCTGAGGCCTCCACCTCAGGGAGCAAGGATAAGCATGATCAGGAGATGGACCCTTCTATGCTTACAACCTTCCTAGAGGCTTGCATGAACTAGCTACGCGATAGCAAGGCCATGAAGGGATTATAGGAGCTTATAAATAGATGTGTCAGAATCACTCTGGGTGAACCACGCGTGGTACGAAAGATTGGTAAGCACAAAATAAGGAGAGGACAAGAAATGAGACTAACCACGTAGATAGGAGAATACAAAATGGATCAGGTTATTTTGGATCTGGAGTCAGATGCGAATGTCCTACCAAAACAGACTTGGGAACGGATGGGAAGACCTGTGTTGCAGTGGTTTCTGATTCAGTTAAGGATGGAAAATCAGCAGAAGATCATCCCCATGGGGTGGCAGCAAGGGGTGACTGTAGATATTGAAGGCACAAGCGCGTTGGCTGACTTTGAGGTAATAGAAATTGTGGACGATAGCAACCCCTACCCTGCACTCCTTGGCATTGATTTGGCTACTGATATGAATGGGGTAATCAACCTAAAGAAGTGAAAGATGAGACTTGAGAAGGAATCACTCCGCATAATAGTACCCCTATATCTTGTTGAAGGATCACGCTATACTAAACCAGTCCGCGATTATGAGAGCAATGATGATTTGGACTGTATATATAAGATAACATCGCGAGACCAAGATTGAGTGAATCCAACAGTGGATGGACGAATTACATGGGATCGTGAGAGTTCCTACACCTTGGACTCTGATGAAGAATTAGAGCATTAGCAGAATCGGTTACATGAAGTAACCACGCTAAGCTATAACATGATGACCTGATCGCTACGATGTGTGTTGTCAGAAGTAAGAAATTTGTCCACTTATGATGGCCTGAATGATATAGATATATTTTGGACGCATTTGAGAGGGAGGTACCAGAGAAGTAGCACTTACAGGCTTTGGACTGGGCATTGTGTCCTATGCCCGCAAGATGGTAGGGTACACACAAGGGTAGTTTTAATGATTGGTGCAAATGTAGGAGGATGATGAGAACATGCTTTGGGAAGCCGAAGGTATGAATGATAGACAAATATGATGGGCAGGATGATCTGCGCGCGTACTTGGCCAAATGGGCTGAGGCTTATGGAACAAAGCCCCAACCTAAATGGGTGCACTTGTTCTATCACACTCTAGATGTCATCCCAATGAATTGGTACTTGGAAACCAAGCTCCGCCATGGTACAGGTGAATGGGATATTCTGCACGAAGGATTCATAATGAAATTCAGCTTTAAAGACGGGTTTGTTTGTATTTACGAGGTGCTACAAGAAGTGAAAGCAACAATCTTTAGGATATCACAGGATCCTTTGGACCTTATTAAACCTGATTGGACTACTCAGCTAAGCTATGCGCTGGAATGATATAACGTAACCGCTGAAGAAGAAGATGAGGATTCACGAAAGATTAATATCCCTGAAATGGAAGGTCACTATGAGGTTGAAGGACCGCAGACTGAGAATCCTGATATAATTGTGCCACTGAAAATGAAACAGGTGAATATTGGTATGGAGGCAGAGCCCAAATTCACAAAAAATGGAGATTAATGGGATGACATGATGGTGGATAAAGTCGCTAAATTGCTTTGCGAATACCAGGATTTGTTCCCTACCAAGTTTACAGATCTAAAATGGATAATAGGAGACCTGGGTGTTATGAAGATCACATTGAAGCCTGACGCGAAGCCAATTAAGTAAATACCTTATCGTCTCAATACGAAGTATAAGGAGAAGGTTCACTTACAGATAGACAAGATGCTCGCGGCAGGCATCATTAAGCTCGTAGAAGAATCTGATTGGGTAAGCCCAATGGTGGTACAAGAAAAGAAGCAGAAGGATGAAATAAGGATATGCGTAGATCTCAGGAAGTTGAATGGTGTTTGTGTACATGATCCTTTCCCGACTTCATTCATTGATGAAATGTTGGACAATGTAGGTGGCGAGGAAGCATATTCCTTCATTGATGGGTTCTCTAGGTACCATCAGATCAAAATCACGCCGGAGGATAGGAGCAAGACGACCTTCGCGACTGAGTGGGGGTGTTTTTAGTACACTGTAATGCCTTTCAAATTGAAGAATGCGCTTGTGATTTTTTCGCACGTAGTCGTTGCTGCGTTCAAGGAATTTATTCATAAGTTCCTGGAAGTGTACTTTGATGACTAGATTGTGTTTGGGCTGGTAAAATGCCATGTGGTAAGTTTGCACCTGATGCTAGATACCTGTCGAAGATACCAGATCGCGCTCAATTTAAAGAAATGTCTATTTTGTGTTCCTTTTGGGACTCTATTGGGTCATGTGGTTTGTAGACAGGGACTGATGGTAGATCCTGTGAAGATCGCAGTGATACTTAACTTAGAAGCACTGACGAGTGTGAAACAGTTGCGCACTACCCTAAGGCATACTGGGTATTACAGAAAGTTTATCAAGGACTATGCCCAGGTCACTGTGCCTATGGAGAAGTTGTTGAAAAAGGATGTCACATTCTGCTCGAACGAGGACTGTGAGAAAAGCTTGGATGTATTGAAGGAAAAGATGGTCACCGTGCCGATTTTAGTCTTCCCAAATTGGAAGGAGTTTCATGTACATGTTGACACGTCATGTATAGCGCTGGAAGCAGTACTGACATAGGATGGTGGAGGAGACTTGGACCATCCTATAGCGTTCAAAAGCAGAAGGTTATCTAAAGCAGAGAAGAACTATTCCACCACCGAGCGCAAAGGGTTAGCCATGGTATATGCGCTCCAGAAGTTTAGACACTATTTGTTGGTTGGGTGGCCATTTTAAGATGTATACGGATCATTCTGTGTTGAAGTACCTGGTTAATAAGCTTGTGTTGGGGGGGGAGAATCTCGAGGTGGTCGTTATTGTTCCAGGAGTATGATTTTGAAGTTATTGTGAAACCTGGATGACTAAACGTGGGACCAGACCATCTGTCGCGCATCGAAATAGGGGAAGAGCCCATTAATTTGGAGGAGGGATTTCCTGACATCCAACTATTTGCAATGAGCATCGCGGATGGTCATTTTGAAGATATCATACACTTCCTAACAACAGGAACTACCCTAGAAGGATACACCGTCCAGTAGAAGGAGGAGTTAGTGGTGCATGCTGCAAAATTTTCTATCATTGTCGGGCATCTGTACAAAATGGGGTCTGATGAGATATTGCGATGATATGTACTGGAGTTTGAAAGGATTAGTATCCTCATGAATGCTCATGGGGGCGCCGCGGGAGGACACTATGCAGGGTGAGCGACTGTGCAGAAGATTCTAAGTGCAGGATTGTGGTGGCCAACCCTCCATTAGGATTCAAAAGTGTACTGCAAAGCATGTGATGTATGTCAAAGGACTGGCAGGCCATCATGGAGGGATGATCTACCTCTAAATCCATAGATGACGTTTCAACCCTTTGAGAAATGGGTGATAGATTTTGTGGGACCCATTCAACCCCGAGGGAAGAAGATGGGCGCAAGGTACATTATCACCGCGACGAAGTATTTGACTCGATGGGCAGAAGCACAACCTGTGAAGGATTGCACAGGAGTGACTGCTACAAAGTTCCTCTTTGAGTATGTACTGACACGATCTGGGTGTCCAAAGATTTTGATGAGTGATTGCCGTACGCACTTTCTGAATGAGACGATCAGCGTGCTAACGGAGGAATTTCAGGTATATCACCAGAAGAGCACGCCTTATCACCCACAAGCTAATGGGACAGTGAAAGCATTCAATAAAGTGTTGGAGAACGCGTTGACCAAGGTTTGCAATGCTCAACAAAGTGATTGGGACCTGCACATACCTGCAATACTATGGGCCTATTAGACGACATGCAAGAAGTTGACTGGACAAACGCCCTTTAGGCTTGTCTATGGTGTTGAAGTGGCGATGCCCATGGAATACATTGTGCCTAGTTTGCACATAACGACAGTCACAGACATGACAAATCACGGAGCCCTAGAAGAGAGGCTCGCACAACTGGATGAGCTTGAGGAAGAAAGATTTCTAGCTGGATTTCACCAACAAGTCCAAAAGCAGTGCGAAAAAGCATGGCATGATCGACACATTAAGCTGCACACCTTTAAGGTAAATGACTTGGTTTTGTTATATGATAGCAAGTTTGATAAATTTCTAGGGAAATTCAGAATGCATTGGTTAGTGTCCTATGTCATTAAGGAGATTACCGACGGAGGAGCAGTTCAGTTGGTCAAATTGAATGGAGATCCCTTCCTAGGAAAGGTGAATGGCAGTCGCTTGAAGTCATACACCAGTGATTCGGACATGTGACTATATGAAGGTAGCACAGTCTTAGTGCTCCAGGTAGCTGAAAGGAGGCACAGGACTATAAACTACACTGCCTAGGTTGGGGAGCTGCACGATTAGAGGCTTGTGCGAAGCAAGGAAGTATCGCAGGGTTTCCGGCCGCATGAAGGGAGCTACGCTACCCAGGGATATGTTAGAAAACTATATATTACGGAGCAATGGAACACAAAATATTGTAGAAATATAAACACAGAAAATGCATAAAACAATAGAGACACAGATATACGTGGTTCACCCAGTTTGGGCTACGTCCACCCCGAACAACCAATCCTTCCTTTCTATTATCCAGCAAATGAAGAGACACAACCTACAGCAGATCCACTGTAATACACTCTATTTTCTCTCACAGTCTCACCTCTCTACTCCTTGCTTGGAGAATACACATATATTACACAGACTCAATACAATGCCCTCATACAAAGAGAGGGGTTTCCTTCTAGGGAAAAAAACCCTAAACTAAACATAAGTTCTATCGTCAGATCATCTGCCTAGTGAACGACCCAGATTGACTAGAAATTACTATAATTTTACAAGACAATTTTACATCTGTTTTTAGCTTCGGGGGCGCTACCCCCGAACCCCCACTGGGGGAGCGCTGGCCCTCGGACCCCCGTGGGGGGGACAAGTCCCCCCCGCATGGAGGGGTGCACAAACTTTCTGGGGTATACATCCGGCTGAAACAAAGACCTCTAAATAATCATGCTCCATACTCAACAGGAGAAATCACGTAGGTTGGCCGGAAAGTGACTATTAAAGTCACTATTCATGATTTAATGATAGAAATGTGAGCAAATGGAGTGGGCGATCGACATTTAAGACGGAATTTATGGGTTAGTTCCTTGAAAATATACGGCCAATCCAACATTAATGAACCGAATTTGGGGGGAATGGTCGGATTTGAATTCAAAATGCCTTATAAATTACAGGTGGCTTCCCAGTGAAAAACACTTGGCATTTTGAGCATTGAGTTGTTGAGCTCTCAGGCGCACATGAACCGAGAATTCTTTGAGGCTTTGATAACAAGTCCAATGTTTGCAAACTTACCAGATACGTCACTAGCACTATTGGAAAGCATTATGTCAGCTCCCGCAGAAGCTATAGATACCAAAGAAGTAGCAGAGGAGTCGATGCCGGAAATTGCTATGAAGGCCGAAGAAGTTGCTCCATAGGTTGCCGAAGTATTAGCGGAAATCCCTAGATCACTGGGATGCTGAGACCAAAGCCCACCCCAACTAAGGAGAGCACGAAGGATAAGATGGGAAAGCAGTCTGCAATACTAGTGCGTGCATTGCTGAGAAGAAACCCATCGAAGGACAAGCCCATCGCACAGGAAAAGGGAAGAGCCATCAATCTGGAGTCAGAGGAGGAAGAAATTGAAGACATCCCGATAGATGATGAGGATGTGGGAGTAGACGTGGAGGAAGTTGAAGCCCGGGTTGCTAACCATATCACTCGGTTCCCTGAGTATGTCCCTTCGTGCAAAGGCAAGGCCAAGGTACCGAAAGATATCAACGAGAGCAAGGTCCCCTTGCAAATCCCTTTGTTGCCAGATGAAATTTTTTTTTAAGGACCGCTCTTGGCACAGGTTCCTTTGTTAAAACTCAAATATTGGGACTTGGCTGACCATGAGAATTTCCCACACTTGGCGACTGAGCAACTGATGTGCCGCATTATCGATACAACCACCAGAATGACTACATTGGAGCCTCGAAGGTGGCTTAGAGGAGTAGGCAAGGCATGTCTACTCAACATGCTATGGGTATCACACTACAATCACACCCCAATTACAGTCCTAGTCATCAATAAACTACTATGCTTGGTGCATGATGGGTGTCTATGGTTGGAGGAGCCAATATCCACCACTGACAGATTGATCCACAGGATCACGCGGTTGCCCTACACTAGAGAAAATCCGGCCATGGTATTTGGTGGAAGAGGTGGTGAGAAGGCCCTCACGGAGGCCATGAAAGAGAAGTTTAAGCTGGTAAAGAATCCACATGGATATGTCATATTCAGCATCTATGACCTTGTTGTAAAGGTGGCTATGCAGATTTTAGTAGGGAAGGTGATGAGGAAGTGTTGTGCCGATGAGGTGTCAACGTCTGTCGTCACGCTAGCAACCCAATGCACCAAAGGAGTTCAATTCAATTGGGTAGACTATCTTCTCGGTGAGTTCCTTGCAAACTATCACGAGGTACAGGAGCTCAGTAAGACATTCCATTATGCGTGGCTCTTGCTATCTATTGTGCTGGTAGCATGGGAGCTGCCAGAGGACAGTCAATTCCCTTTGGTCGCACCAGACCTTCCAAAGGTAGCGAAGTACGCTTCGCTATGGGCGACCAAGGATGCACAGCGCATTAAGGACAGCAAGATCTTCTAGATCTTGATGGATATGAACATCCACATGGCCATCAATCACAAACCACGGTTGTCACCTATGGTGTTTGCCAACCTGCAAGGCTACGTGGATTTTAAAGCATATATTCACCATGTATCCATCAGGGCGAGGAAGGACCCCAAGTAGACATGGTATGACTTGCCTTACTTGGCAACGGATGATGCCATTGATGCAGTACTTGATCACTTGCTGGCAGAATGGCGCACTACAATAGACTTGGCGGTGGGAGGAAACAAGTCCGCTACACAACGCAAAAAGGACAAGGCCAAGCTCAAGATGACGCAGCTAGCTGAAAAGAGAAAGAAGGAGGCCACTGACAAGGCCTAGGTAGAGCGCGATGCCGCTCAGCAGACGAAGTAGTAAACAGGTGGCACAGAATGAGGCTCTGATAAAGGCGTGAGGTTGCCTTCACTCGAGACAGAAGAAGAGATGGACGAGCAGACAGAGCAGCGCGGTGCGGACCCGCAAGCGACATCCACCCGCATCAAGCGTCCAAGGGAGCAAAAGAAAGGAGGGTCTAGGAAGAAATCCAAGGCCACTAAGACATCGTTGGACCCTATCACGCTCACAGAGGGTGACTTGCACGACATTGGAGACACACTGCGAGATGTCACCGCGGAGGCCCTACAACAGTTTGAGCAACAAAAACAACTCATATTGGAGGCTATCCAGACAGGTCTATAGGAGCTGCAGACCCGCGCGTCACAGGCTGGCACAGTTTCCACCAACCTTGCTATTGACACTTTAGAGGCTACTGCGATGCTGCGTGCGAAGGCCTCCAGCACAATAGTGCTGCCTGATGGAGCACTGACCATGGAGAATGAAGCTGACAGGCCCACCATCAGCGCCCTCAAGAGAGTAGGGTTGAATCTAGCAGTGCTCCCTGGTGAAGCGCTCCACCTATTGCAGGATGGAGTGGTTGTAGAGTTGAGGGCCCATGAGCACCGTGCCCTACAGGTGATCAGTGAGCAACGGATTAACAAAGAGCATATGGCACTACAACGAGACTCCGCCATTGCCGCCATGACTGAGGTGACCAACCAAAACAAGTGTATAATGTAGGTCATCGAGGAGGCATGCCGAATGGTCCTAGAGTTGGCCATTCCTGAGGAAGAACCAATCAAGGTGCATGTTCACAAGCTGGCTATAGGGGTGCACAACGCTCGTACAAAAATGGAAAGGGTCCAGTTGGAGTTGAATCTGCAGATCACTGAGTTATAGTTGAAGGCCCAGCCTTTAACCCCGCCAGAAGTAAAGGAGCAACGGGCGACCGCTGTCACTGAAGCAATAGCGGCAGTTGACAATGCAGTAGTAGACTACACGCAAATTTTTGAGCAGTCATTCGAGGTCCTGGCGAGCTTGCAGGAAGACCCCAATGTACAACGACGAGAGACAGAAGCACGAGAGCTGCAACAACTCTATGATGAGGTCAAAGGCACAACACGAACTGTTGCACTCACACAGAGACTGGCAAAGCTGTAGGAGGCAAAGCAGCTAAAAGAACAGGTGGATGCAGCGTTGCACAAGGAAGCAGTGCTAAAGGTGCGACTGAAGCCCTAGCTAGATGAGGCTTACGCGGTCACAATCTCTATTAAAGGAAAGCTTGCAACTCTGCAAGCAACTCAACAAAAGCTTCAGGTCGACAGTTCGAGAGTAGTGACCGAGCAGAAGGTTGACGACGCGAAGTAGGCGGCCGCATAGTGCACTACCGAGGTTGTGGTCATACAGGTCAAGCTGGGAGGTCTTCGCGCAAGATCTCCATGCCTGCCGAGTGACTCAAGGGCGAGTCACGATGTTTGTGTTGGGGGCCTGTTGGGAACATGATCACAAGGACAGTTTTGGGGCTAAAAGCCCATGTTTTGGGTAAAGTTTTGTAATAAAGTGTAAAGTATCCGCATTTTGTGGTTGCGAAGCGCGAAGGTGTCATGAGTCATAAAGGGTTGTCCGCCCTTATTTTTTAAAAGTGTAAAGTTGGCTGTAGAGATCTACCCATGGTTCGTGGACCATGGGATTGTATAAAAAGAGCTAAGTAAGTAAGCTCTAAGAAAAGAAGTAATAGTAACAAGTCATAAGAAATAAGTGGTAGAGAAGTAAGAAGTCTAAGTTTCGAGTTGTAGTGTAGGTAGAGGCTCTGCAGCTGAGTGTGCAGACCCCTGCAGCTGTGTGCACAGGGCAGATAGAGTTTGTAATCGTTTGAAGATATCAATAAAGAGAAGTATTCTACAAATTCTGTGTCTTTGTTTCCTGTTAATACATCTTGTCATATTGTGTATGGTTTTCATTTATACTGCTTATGTGATGCGTGAATGTATATAATTATGTTGGTTAACTAAACGCAAATAAGGATATATGTTTACGTCGTGCTAACTGTGATTGTTTCATTAGATAAGTAAGACACTTAAGCTAGTTTGGGAAACTGCGCGATACACTTCCCTAGTAGCGCGAAAGTACCTGAACCACAAGCTAGGGCTGCACGAAGGCCAATCATACCCCTTCGCTGGAGTACTGAAGGGCGAAATAAAGGGATAGACTGATAAAGCCCTAGATCTTAACGACTTGCGTGAGAGAAGGAATAGAAGGAATAAACCGACATCATGACCATCTTAGGGTGTAGAAACTTCGTTCCAACTTCCCCCCATACTGCTTCGGGTGAGACTTTGGACCGTGCTCCGCGGGTTGATGCTGAAAGGGCCAGTAGTGTAGGGATTTGTTTGGCTAACTAATGTTGAACCTGGGCCAGGACCCACGCAACCAACAATTGCTCTTCAGTACATACAAAGTAGTAGGCATGATCTTCATACTACAAATGAGATTTTGGATGATCAAGTTGAAAGTGAGACACATAGGGGGGAAAATAATGGCACTTTGGGAGGCAACCATCAATGTGGGGAGTTATATGTCAGGAGGAAATTGGGGCGTGAGGTGGTATTACGGTGATATCGGTGGACAGACGATGGGAATGTATTATATATGTGTTATATATGGGTTATAACTAGCATAGATCCATCTTAAATACAGATCTAACATGAGCCGAAAGGGATCCAATTTCTTCACGTGCAAATTTTTTTATGAGCAGACATTATTTAAATGTTTTGTGTAGTTATTTAATTCTTTTTATTTAAATGTTT
>APFE031529373.1:0-62853 GCA_000404065.3 Pinus taeda | reverse complement strand
CATCCCTTAACATGACTGGATTTTTGCCCACAAAGTTTCGATTCGGTGATATTCACATCACGAAGTGACCTAACACTACACCTATCACCATCTATTCGACACCACATAGGCCATAATTTATATACTCTTAAAATTGTATAAAAACTTCTTTATAGTTAATAACTCATCTTATATCTAATAATTTAGCTTTTTTCTCTAATTTATAAAACAAAACAACATGTCTCACAAATTTCACATCTCACCCACTAAACATAATCCAAATTGTAAAAATTTAACTTCTCCTTTTAACCATTTACAAACCTAACACAAGGGAAAGAGCAGGACACCATGGATCACTAATGTTACATCTCAATCACTAGAGCAGGACACCATGGATCACTAATGTTACATCTCAATCACTAACCATCGTCCAAATGGTAACCATTAACTTCAACTTCTAGCCATTTACCAAACCCGGATCACTAATGTTACATCTCAATCACTAACCATCGTCCAAATGGTAACCATTAACTTCAACTTCTAGCCATTTACCAAACCCGATGTGAACATTGAACAACCATATTAAGAAATATAGTCAACTGTATCACTTTCCCCAGTTAAAGCCAGTTCTTGGCTTAAGCTTATTACTTTCCACAGTTAAACCCAACCCTAAACTTAATAGGGTAGGAATAAAGTATGATTTGATGTGATCCATCCCATCCGTGGAGGGAAAAAGGAGTTATATGGTAGAGATAGAATGTGTGAACCAATAGAATAATCACATACAAAGACGTGCAACAGACTTGGGTTACCACCTAACCCGGGTGTACCCACCCTAGTGAATTTGTTTGAGCACACCCGCCCCAGAAGCAACCAGCCTCCATATGGGAAGCAACAAACTTCGAAATTGAAGATAAAAAAGCATACCATCCATGTATGTAAGGGTTGTTAACCCATCATGCCAACCACTCTTTCGTTATATATTCACACATCACATGATGGATGTTTTTGTTGGACAATGTGAATCAAACACAAAAAAGTATCTTAGACTTTGATTTTTATCATGTGGCCTCGTGTTTACATATGGGTAGAGTTTTCATGGAATTCAACCATTTTTAGAAATATTTACAAGTGGGCCACCATTATATAGAATCAAATAAGATTCTAAAGAAATTTATCATGCTCATTTTAATTTCAATGTTCTATCGTTAAAGAGGGGGTGTGACAGATATTTATACCATTATTTCTATTATATTGTAACATTTATAGAAAAAATAATATAAATATATTGAATTAGGAAAAAAATAATAGGTATGAATTAGATTTTTTTGAATTAGGAATAATGACTCAATTCATATAACATCATTGAAGTGAATGAAGTAATTATTGGTTATAGAAATTTTAACAATGATAAAATGAAATTTATAGAAAAAATAATATAAATATATTGAATTATGGAAAAAATAATAGGTATGAACTAGATTTTTTGAATAAGAATAATGACTCAATTTATACAACATCATTGAATTGAATGAAGTAATTATTGGTTATAGAAATTTTAACAATGATAAAATGAGATAGGACATTCTATTGAAAATCGAATTGATATGAATGGTGAGAAAATGCAAATTATAGAAAGGGGAAATGAAATCTTTAATGAGGGATATTTTAAATTAGAAGACTGGTTTACAATGTTTTGCAAAATAATCACATTTAATTGTGGTTTTTAAGAGATAAATCAACAATTAATAATCCATTATATATATATATCAAAATAAAGAAAGGGGAAGACTACAAAAATGAGAGAATTGATCCGGAATCACAATAATTGGAAGACTCTTCTAGTATGTGGTTTCTAATTATTATTTTTTCGTGAAATAAACTTTTTGAAGGAACTTGTTGGCCACCCCCACCTAGGTTAAACCAAATTTTGTAGATTCTCAAGGCTTTGTCAACCTAAGGCTTAAGGTTATGACAACAATACGACTCATTAAGAGCTCAACATGTCCCTTGCATGAATTGAACCTGGGTTGGGAGGGTAACCCTTATTCTCACAGTTGCCCAAGGTCAACATAATTAATATGTGGTCCCTTACATATAAATCAACAATTAATCTTGTAGATGTAGTTATTAACATATATCAAAGGAGCACAAGGTAAAAAGTGTAGAAATAGGAAAATTTGATCCTCCACAACGATTTTTTTTGGATTTAAATAGCTTTTATCAAGTTTTTGCGTTGAGAGACACTTTACAACACGACGTGACATAAGTTGTTGTAACGTAAAGTGGGTGATGAATTAAAAAATCATTTAATATAATATAAACATAAATATAATGTAAGCTCATAAAAATAAATAAAAAATATGTTGATAATAAAAAACAATATGACAATATGGGTCTAGCCCCACGGGGTAGGCGAGTTGGTAATCACAATGAGGTGAAGTTCGTTAGAAAGGCGGGCTCTGTACTGAAGGTCACGAGTTCAAATCCCCCGGACTTACCTTGGAGCTGTATAGAGGGGTGGGCGTAGTTCCCAGTGGTTATAGAGGTAGCAGTCAGAATCGATCCCGTGTAACGCGAGTCGCGAGGCTGCCCCTATTGCCAATTCCACTGTAATAAAAAAAACAACATGGATCCATGTTAATTCCTAATCTTTCAAGCATAAAGAGAGCTCAAATTCCTTGACATGCAAGTTTGTTTTGGGTGCAAAACTTGAGGAAAGTTCTTCACTTATGATTTGGTCCCTCTTGACAGAGTAAAGTTCTTCATTTCAAATGATTTGATATCTCTTAGCAGTTGATTGATATAGAGTTAAGATGGATCTAGACTAATATAAATCATTCAAACTAAAATATGATACGTGATAAATTTATCAAAAAATAATCATTTAAATGTAAGCATGGACATATATCAAGAAGAAGAAAGAGGAAAGGAGTAGAAATAATGGAATTTGATGCTTAATCATAAGATTTTTTTTAAATTAAAGGATTTGTTTTACCCAATTTGTAAATCAGACCTCTAATATATAATCAACAATTAACATACACATTGTATTTTCTGCTTTGGTATTCAATTTTTTACCTATACAAATTTCAATTTAAGTTTAATATTTGATTTTGAACAATTTATATATCTATGTCTAATTACAACTATGATCAATGAACCCTATCCTTTTCACTATGATTCCATTTTACCTCTTTTTTCTTTATGATGTCTTTCCACTTAACCCATTAGATGACATCGATGAAGGCTCTAGTAAACCAATTATTATGTTTTTTTAAATGTGGTTGAATGAACAACTTTCCTTCCAAGGTTTGGGTTGTCCAATTCATGTTGCCTATTTGTGAGATTTTTAATGAAAATACCTCATATGTATATATGAGGTATTGGCTCCTATGTTGCCTCTTCATCCTCTTTGTGAGTTTTTTAATGAAAATACTTCACATATATAAGGGATTGGCTCATAAGCACGATAGTACCCATGTCTATGCCACTTCCTTAAAATGGAGGCATTGTAACCTTTGTCAATGATCATATTATATATACTTTTTAGAGTTCTTCTCTAAAGAGATCATCTATATCCTTTTTAGAGTTCTTCTCTAAAGAGATCATATTATATCTTTTTTAGAGTTCTTCTCTAAAGACTCGTTAGATAACAAATTTCGTCTTCCCTTTTTATCTCACAATAACCTTAATCTATGAATAAAAATCCTTTTACTACCATACTTTTAAGCAAACTCTATATTTAAAAGCTATATTTTCATAATTCAATAACTCATATATTTAAAATCATCTCAAATTACAACTTATTATTGTGATAGACATTGTTTAATGAGGTGACAATTTTGTCCATACAACTAATTTTTCATAAGCGATTTTTTCTTCTTCAAGAAATCTGATTATAAAAGTGTTTGAATAGTTCTTTTATGGTGGGAACAGATTCAACACCATCTCAAAAGCACCCAAAATTCTAAAACTTAACAACTATAATCTGAATTTCCAAAAATTTCCGTCAAATTTCATCAAAATTATATTAAATTTTTCATTCTTTTCTAAACATTTAGCATCACCTCCCTAACTAACTCAAGTACAATCCTACCTAAATTTAAGCTTAAATTCTAATTTTTTGATTATTATTTTAAGCTAACATTTTCCTTTTACACACTTTAAGAATAAGTGATGCCCCCTCCCTTAACTTCAATCGATATTCCACAACCTTAAATATGTTACTGAGATCTGTACCTTAGATTTCACATTACAATTTATTATTATGATAAACCTAGTGTCAATGCCAACATTACATAGATTTAGGCATAAACAATGACTCCCTTTCTATTTTAAACTAACTTTTTATACAAATTAAATATTACATAACTTTAGGAATACGTGATGCCCCTCTCACCATGATGAGAGCACTCTGCTCCTCAATTTCAATTGATATTCCATAACCCTAAGTTTGTTAGTAAGGTTTATTATGGAAAACCCCTTATCAAAAAAGAAATATTAGTTAGATAATTCCCAATCAACCGTTAGTATCTCCACTCTTTCTAAAAATAACCACAATGAAAAATCGCATTTTACCCCCAATGGAAAAAAAAAAAATATAAAACAAATAAGATATTTTTTATATTATTAAAATAGCTTTTTAAATTCTTGCGCAAGTCTCCACCAACTAGTATGTCGCAGACTCCACGGCGTTGGCGCCGGACTTCAACAATAATTAACTTTTGAAAATCCAAAATCTTAGCTCCGCCGTTACCGGGCTCCACGTGTTCATCGTATGTCCCGGTGGACCAAACAAAACTCCGCTTTTCCCGGAAGGCGAGATATTATTTCGTTACCGCCAAATAAATTCCGACGCTGCTTCCCCGGGGCGTGCACGTATTCTCAAACCGACGTACCAAGGCTGGGCCGGCCCTACCCACTTCTGTAACCGTATTTACTGGGGTAAATGGACGAACTCCACGGACTCAAAATTCCCCGTTAACTGTAATCGATTGTTCATCCCAAATCCGCAAAGGTTAAAACTTAAAAGGATTCGCTTGACAGCGGGGAGATCGGGATTGGTAGAAGCCGAGGTCGAAATACATTTAAAGATCAGTGGGAGAGAAGGATACCATTCGTATCGGATCGGCCAAGGGAAAGAGAGCCGATGGATTGTTGCAGGCGAGAGAGAGGTAGGCACTTGCAATAATTTGCTACAAGAGGGCGAAATCCGGCGACGGGGCGGAGGATTTTCTTGATTTTTTCCTATTTCTTGCATTTTTGAGTGAATTTTGAGGGTGCTGAATGTGTGGGGGAGATTTCTGGTAATCTTTTTTTTATTTTCTGATAATATAGCCGTGGTAGCCGTGGGACCCCAGGCGGGTTACTGGTAAAAAAAATTGAGTTTGAAAAGGCACACGACGGGCTTTTCCTTTTTCTCATTTTCTGACGGCCCCGAACGGGAGTTTGGCCAAGTTTGCGAAGGAATTTGGACTGGTAAGGATCTGTTAATTGGAATTTTCTGTTTAATATTTGCTTAATTCTCCGGATCGTTTTGCGAAATGTCTTTCTGCATTCAATGCGCTTTGGTTTGGCTGTTTATTTGCAGACATTGTGGTTTATTTTGTGTTTTTAGGTTGAACTTTGCTGTTAAATGGCGGTCTTAGTTGCGTGTCTCTTCTACTTTTGATTTTACTTGAAATTTTCAGTTAAATGCCAGACTTACATGCCTAATTCTCCGGATCGCTTTGTCAAATGATTCTCTGCGTCAATTTACCTTTTTTTGTTGATTCTTTGCAGGCCTCACGATATCTTTGAGTTCTTTAGATTAAGGACGGATTCGCTCTTTCGCTCGGCGGTTAGAAAATCATTGAAGGAGCCTGTGAAGTGGCTTTTGAATTTGATAACGGAAGAATGTCGTCGACCTTGAGCTACAGAGGTCATGAAGCTCCCTCTAACAGTGATGAGTACTCTCCTAAGCCAGAAAAGCCGTGGTCTATTATCCGGCCAGTAGATTATTTGCTCAGGGAGCAGCGGCTGCTGTTTATTTTGATAGGAATCGCCATCGCATCGACTTTTTTTATCCTTCAGCCTGGTTTTTTGGCTTCTAATGTTAATGAAAATGGAAGGTTTGTGCCCGACAAACCTCATCGGGTTGTTTATGAGACTCCTGTTTCTCGGTTTGCTCAATATCATTCGGGTTCGATGGTGAATTCGGGGGCTAAAGTGCCCCTAGGTTTGAAGAGAAAGTCCCTGCGAGTTGTCGTGACGGGTGGAGCTGGCTTTGTTGGCAGTCACCTAGTTGACAGGCTCATGGCAAGAGGCGACAGTGTTATCGTTGTCGACAATTTCTTCACAGGAAGGAAGGAGAATGTTTTGCATCATTTTGGCAATCCGAGGTTTGAACTGATAAGGCATGATGTTGTGGAACCCTTACTGTTGGAGGTTGATCAGATCTACCATTTGGCTTGCCCGGCTTCCCCTGTGCATTACAAACACAATCCTGTGAAGACTATCATATCCTTTACACATCGAAATACGAAATGAATCTACGCTTTTTAAGAACATTTATGTAGATCTTACTTTTTTTTCACAATGGAGGTTTCTATTCTGTATTTGGTTTTGATAAAACTGTTATGTTTTGCTCCGAATCCTTAACTCGAGCTTTACAAAACTAATGTTGTGGGAACCTTGAACATGCTCGGACTTGCCAAGCGTGTTGGGGCACGCTTTTTGCTTACAAGTACCAGTGAAGTTTATGGAGATCCTCTTGAACATCCTCAAACTGAAGCTTACTGGGGCAATGTTAATCCCATCGGTCAGTTTCTTGCCGGATTTACTTTGGATGAAGGCGATCACCATGTTTTATTTTCAATTATTGTTCCATGTTTGTCTTGTATTGAAATCTAAAAAAATTATCTTTTTCATGATGATATGCAGGAGTCCGCAGTTGCTATGATGAGGGTAAGAGAACAGCCGAAACTCTGACTATGGATTATCACAGGGGAGCAAATGTTGAGGTGTGTTTGTGAATCTGAGTTTGACTTAATATCTATATAAAATCTCAATATATTAAAATTTATTTCACATCACCCTTGCCAAGATATTTATTTGATATCGTGCTTTCAGGTTCGGATTGCTCGAATTTTCAATACATACGGTCCGCGAATGTGCCTTGATGATGGTCGGGTTGTAAGTAATTTTGTTGCTCAGGTAATTTACTGATTTTCTTCCCGCGCTCTCAAGTCTATGCTCTCATAACTTAGTTGTATGATGCATTGAATGCTGGGGTTACATAAGCTGTGTAGTTGTAGACCATAGGTTGATTCTCCTTGAAGCAAAATCCAGAACTACAGCTTCTATCTGTCTACTGGTACTTTCATCTTTCATTTTAGCTTGGTTGCTGTTCACAAGTGCCGTTCTATTTGTTGTGTTTGTCGAAGGGCCTAGAGCTTTTTTATTGCAAGCCATAGTCCGATAAAGGTTAGCAATCCTTTAGTAGCTTGATAGGTACTGCAAAATACTGAGACACCAAATTATTCTAATAGAAATGTTTGAGAATTACATTTAACCGAAAAGTCTGAAGTAATAAGTCATTCAGAGGGTAATTGAAAAGCATCTTATATGGGTAAGTAAGAAGAAGCACGGATTTATGGAACTTTGGCAAGTATATGGATTTCTTATTTTGTAATATTGTACTATTGCACTTAATGGTGCCTCTGCTTAAGACGGTTTTTTTGTTTGTTTGTTCGTTGTTTTTTTTTTGCTTTTGTAATTTTGATTTTTGCCACTGTTTTGATGATTTGCCCAAATGATTATCTTTGGTATTCACTCAAGGCCTTTGTGTATAACCTTTTGATTTTGTGCCTTCGTTATTTGCTAGTTCCTTTGTGCTTAATCTTTTCTTTGTGATTTGATTTGGGATTTATTCCTTTTTCTTGTCTAAGCTAATTTTGATAAATTCCTTATTATTATGTATAGGCTTTGCGCAAGGAGCCTTTGACAGTCTATGGAGATGGGAAACAGACACGGAGTTTCCAGTTCGTTTCCGATCTGGTAAGTTGACATCTGCAGCCGAAATATTGGTCCATTGTTTGTCACTCCAGGTTGTTGGAAGTAATATGGTACTGTTTTATTTCACTTCAATAAAAATTAACAACAAACACTTTCTTGATAATCCTGAAGGTTGAAGGCCTTATGCGACTTATGGAGGGCGAACATGTTGGTCCATTCAATCTTGGGAATCCTGGGGAATTTACAATGTTAGAACTAGCACAGGTATCTGTCAATTCTTACATACTTATTCAGGCTACTAGAAAAGAGTTGTAGATTTGTTTATGTCATGCCTGGTTATTATTCATGGAGCATGATATACTTGAGCATGCAATGGATTTAGTCTTGTGGTTGGGAAGGTCTTTAGTGTTCTTGGCACTTTCCAGCTGCAAGCTGATATAGGCAATTCAGTTGTAGACAGTCTGCCCTTCATAATTAGTGTGTTGGCTAAGGGAAAATCTACAGTTCTCATTTATGGAAGCTTGAATCTTATTTTTTCTTGGTCTGAATACCAACTGCTGCTTAATTGTATTGCAGGTTGTGAAGGAGACAATAGATACTAATGCAAAGATTGAGTTCAGACCAAACACAGAAGATGATCCACACAAGAGGAAACCTGATATTACTAAAGCAAAAGATCTACTTGGCTGGGAACCCAAAGTGTCCCTAAGAAAGGGTCTTCCCCTGATGGTCGAGGATTTCCGTCGTCGTGTTTTTGGAGATGAGAAGGATGGGAGTGTAAAGAACAAACATACCTCTCTGAATGACAGCTGAAATGTTAAAATTCTCTACACCCAGACAATGGGTGTCTAATTTCATAACGTGGCACTGTTCACATGCAAGGGCAGATCTTGTGCACATGTCAGAGTTGATGAGAGGCCCGACTAGAGTTCTTTTAGGTTAGGTTTATTCATTCATTTTTGGCATATCTCCTATCTCAGTTTCTATAGAATATGTTTGCATGATTTATATTCTGAAGTAATGTAATAACATTAGGCTCTCGAGAATTTGATCAGTTCGAATCTCTTATGTGGCATTACAAATCTTTTTGTCAAAGTGCCTCATTCCTGGTAGGCATGAAGAGAAAACTCTTGAATTGAAGCAAATTGCATATCCCTGGTGACCGTTTTCTTGATTTCCACATATATATGGTTCAATGTTGTCAATGTTTGAAGCACTTACAAGAAGCCTCTGAACAACGGGGACTAGTTTCAATGCTGGATGCAAAAATGATACCATATTATTCATTGTTCATTGGCTTAATTGCTGGAGTTGCTAGTGAATTTTGTTTAAAGCTTTTGACCAGGTTATGATGTAGAACAGTCGCAGTGTCTTGGCCATAAATCAACATTAAATGGTTTGATAGAATCGCATGCAACTGCTTTAAATTGAAACAAGCTGCCACCACATGAACAAAAACAAAACCCAGATGGCCAATAAGTGTATTTACGAAGGGATATTGCTTTTTCTACAAGGAACTTTTTTTCATCTTTTCCTGGGCATTTCAATTTTTATGTACTGTTATTTTTCAGTTATTTTTTATTAATTAAATATAAATCAATTGTTAAAGGTGGATGCTTTTCTCATTTATGTTTTATGTTTGTTTTTCCTTTTTTAAGAAAGAGCAGTTGAAAATGGATGAAATAAGACATGTACAGAAAACATGCAGATGACTTTTCTGTTTTTAATGATATTATATATTACGAGAAATTAGCAGGGTTGTGGAATTGAGACAGTTTTAACTGTTACTTTCCACCTTATGAATCTTCAAAATGGAAAATCTGTCATATTCTTTTAAAGGAACGGTGAATTGTTTTTAAAGAAAGTAACAGTGTTGGTATTTTGTATTACAAAAGTATGTTTCCTCTCTGGAGGAGGTCACAGATTCGAATTCTTTTTTTGGAGGGTACAGTTTCAATCACAGATTCGAATTCTTTCTTTGGAGAATACAGTTTCAAATCAAGAGTGGGTGAGGTGTTATGAAAGATACCTTGCAAAATTACTTTTGCAGCAAGATCAACCTTTACAAAATACCAAAATACAAAGCTATCATTGGGGAGCAGGGCAGCTTTTAAATGATGGACTCATCAATAATGGTTACTGGATGCTCGTAACAATCCACAATTGAAAACGGAGTATTGTTTGCCTCTACAGGATCTGTTCTTAGTATAGGTATTTCAGGAGCCGTTGAAAATGTAGACATCCGAATGTGGGACAACAATGCTTAAAGTTTCAGTGAATGGCATCGCTTTTGAGATTCCTTTGTGTTTTTTTGTTGTTTTGTTTTTTGTCAGATGCATGTCAAATGACACATGGGAATTGTTTGTAGCCTTGGTGGCGGATTGGCAAGTTCATATTGGTTGTAGGGTTAGATTTTTTTTGAAGTAGAAGATTGCAACTATTTTGGTGGCTGAACATGAAACGTTGCTTCAACCATGGCTTATTTAGGTTTGTCTTTTAGGCATGTCACCAAAAATCTATGGCTTATTTAGGTTTGTCTTTTAGGCATGTCACAAAACATCTTGTAGCATGTCTTTCTCAACATGTCTTTCTGTTGAGAAAAGCAGAGATTTCTCCAGCTCAGAAATGTCTTTCTGTTGAGAAAAGCAGAGATTTCTCCAGCTCAGAAATCCAGCTCAGAAATGTTTACTCTAGGATCCCTTTTAAAGAAATCTAGAGCCCTATCTGGAGTACGTGGAATTTACGTTGATTGGGTTCAACTGGAAGCACACATTTTGAAATCACTCGAGGATGATAGTCAGTCCCAAGTAATCTCTACTTGACATGATATTAATTGGAATTTATCTTTGCAAATACAATTTGTACCAGTAAGATTTGAAGTTTACAACTCATTATTGGAAACATGGCAAGTCCAATACAATTTGTTCCAGTAAGATTTGAAATATACTCCTTAAGTGAGTATATTTTGCATACTATCTTGGTTGACCTAAATACTAGTAACCTCTCTTTTATCTTAGGCTATACAAGACCAAGACTCATCAAGCCCTGATGATGAGTCTTGGTCTAGGCTCAAAACGTCGATGAATAAAAGATAAACACTGGAATATTCGAGTTCAATTTCGCAAAGACCAATTTCTTTATACAAACAATTCCCAAAACTCAAAATTCCTATATAGATGAACACTGGAATATTTGAGTTCAATTTCGCAAAGACCAATTTCTTTATACAAACAATTCCCAAAACTCAAAATTCCTATATAAATGAAGTGATTCATATTTATAATTTTGAATTCATCTTAAACTTGACTAGAAAACATAGAATTAACATGAGATGATGTCAACATGTAAATCAAAATTTTAGAACAATGTTTGAATTTTTGATATAACTTTGATGTTTTGATAGATTGTGAACAGAAATATTAAAATCAAATCTAAAATTTAAGACTAGCTAAACATAGAATTAACCCACAAACCAGCTAGTTGGTCTATGTTGAAGTTGTCCTCTCCATCTAGTTGTCCTCTCCATCTGGTTGTCCTCTTAACCCACAAACTAGTCAATTGGTCTATGTTGAAGTTGTCCTCTCCATATTTGCAAACAATGCAAAATTTTTCACCCAACTAGTGGGACATGATGAAACCAAGTTGAATATAAAACAAAATAACTATTACCAATAACATTATATTTTTGCAGCACAATGAGTATTGAATGATGATTGTAGGGTAAGGGTTTGAAGGGTTTGATGCTAGGGGTTTTTGTGTTTACTTGATTTGGCGATAGTTTTGCATATGGTTTTTGTTACTTTTTCTGGTTAGGCTGTGTGGGAGTAATGAGTGCCCTAGTGGTGGTGGGGGGAGGGGGGGTAGTCACCACTCCAACATTGTTCTAGCAAGAAACTTGAAACCAAGTGCATGTAGTACAAGTAAATTTGAGATGTGAGGTAGTTCTAAGGAACCTCCAATTTTGGGTGTTGAAGGGTAATTGTTTGCCCAAGGTTGCACAAAACCCTAAATTTGTCATTCCTCATAATAGTTTGACCATCAGGGGAAGACCCTTTCTTAGTGACACTTTGGGTTCCCAGCCAAGTAGATCTTTTGCTTTAATAATCTCAGGTTTCCTCTTGTGTGGATCATCTTCTGTGTTTGGGTTTGAACTCATCTTTGCATTAGGATCTATTGTCTACTTCATGACTTGCAATACAATAAAGCAGCGATTGGTATTCATACAAAGAGGGTCTTGCCCTATTTTAACCTGTATTTTTTCATTGATGGGCAAGGATGGACAAAGGAAGTTACAACATAAGGAGATTGAGGAGGAATTGGTTGCTTTTTACAAGGACCTTCTAACAAAGACTTCTTTTAGCCATCAAGTTGCTATCAATAAAATCACGACTTGTATTCCTAAGATTGTAAGGAACAAAACTTCACTTTGATGCACTCGATTTCCTTACAGGAAGTGGATGATGTTGTTCTAACAATGCCTTGCAATAAGTCACTTGGACTAGATAGTTTTATGTGATAATTCTTTAAGGCAGGTTAGCACTTTCTAGATTGAGAGATCCATGAGATTGTTAAGAGGTTAGAAAATTGCGAGTATGAGGAGTGGCTTGAATGCCACGTTTTTTACTCTTATTCTCAGCGTTGGGCAATTAGAGGACCCTAGTGGTTTCATACCTATAATATTGTGTAATGTTATTTATAAATAGTGCCCATTGTGATTGTTAATAGATTGAAGCCTCTTGGAAGTGGATTTTGTAGGTGCGTTCCCTTATTTCAACTCCCTTTTTCTCTATTTTGTTAAACATGTATCCTTGGACTTCAACCCCTCTCAAGGATTGCGGCAGGGGGATCCCTTATCCCCATTCTTATTCATCTTAGCTATGGAAGGTTTGGGTCACATGTTTTCGAACTCTTGTTCTAGTCGAAAGCAAAAGGGATTGCAATTATTTGGAGCTGATTTACCAATCACACACCAACCGTTTGTTGACGATGTTTGTCTTTTTGGATTGCCAACTTTCAAGAAAACCAAAGGGATCCGCTCTTTACTACAACTTTTTATGGATGCCTCAGATATGGCCATTAATAATGATAAATCGTTTGGCTTGAATTTGAGGAAAGATTGGAACTCGCTACAATCTAGTTCTACGCCTCTAGATTGCAGTGAGTTCCAATCTTTCCTCAAATTTGGGCCCTTGCTATGGAATTTAGCGGACAATTTAGTAGTATTTTGGTTGGGTGTTGAAAGAGGCTTGATTCGTCCTTCTACTTGCTTTGTTGATCAAGGGAGTCTCTTTGGTTGTTCATAATGTTCTCTCCTCATAGTCACCATGCTTCCTTGAAAAAGAAAGGCGAGTCGAAGAGGTGTTCTTGGTAATGTTAGTCTCAAATGTCATTGACCGTTTTCCTTTGATTGGGTAGCCACTTTCTTTGACTCTGTTACCTTTGAAGTTTGTCGATAAATTTTGTTATTAGAATCACAAGAGTTTGGGGATTACCTCTATCATTTTGACTCAGAAGTTGTAGGAAATGGCCTACAATGGGTACCTACATTGGGAAGAGCTCAAAATATTTCAATTTATAAATATTTTATAAATTGAAATTTATTAATTGTTGTTTGTCTGTCAATTGATTTATGCCCTTTATGCCCTCCAAAAATGACTACAAGATTAACCTTTGGCTTGAGAACTGTGACCCAAGAGCATCTAAGCCGTTAAAATCACCTGAGCATCACATTCGGCGTAGACCACATCAACCCTTAACATGATTAAATTTTTGCTCGCAAAGTTTTGAACCATTAAGCTTCACATCATGAAATAACTTAACAATACATCTTATTGCCATCATTAACTTTTCCATCTTAATTTTCAACCTCATCTTAATCTCTACGTCAACCTAAAAAAATAAAAAAAATAAATTTAAGGAATATAATGATAAATCTCTAAACTATCATATTCATATATAAATATAATTATAACATTGTTATATTTTATAAACACAAGATGTAATATCAATATTATAGAACTTTAAAAAATATATAGTATATTTTATATCACGATACCCACTTACTATCCGTATATAAATATTTACAAGAGCATATATCTCTAAGCTAAAGATTAAGAAATAATATAAAAGTCAACGAAAACGTTCAATAGTTGAAGGCTTACATATTAGAAACTCGAATTAATAAAGAATATAAAAGTCGATGAAAACATTAGACTTAGGGGCCTAAAAAGTATCATGAACTTTTTATGGTTAGTATTGAGATATAGAGTTGATATAGGGAAGTTAGGTAAAGGTGAAAATAATATAATAAAGACATTTTGTATGTGATATTAGAATATATATATATATTTTATTTTTATTTTTTATTTTTTAGATACCAATAATAATCCGTAGAAAATCATAAATAATTCTAGAAAATTATATATGTATATAAAATTGAAATTTTAAACTAATTTATTCTCGTTAATTGCGTGTTTAAAAATAGATTAGTTTTAAATATCAGATTTTTTTGATTGGAAGGTAAGTGTAGTCTTAGAGTTTTATGATTTGTTATTTGGATTATATTACATGTATTTTAGGGTGAATTTGGAGTAGGTTTTAAGAATAGAATTTTGGAGTAGATTTAAATTTTTTCAATTGTTATAATAAATGGTTTAACTTTAAAATGTTAATTTTATTTTTTTTAGGGTTTGATGTTAATTTTTGCTTCTATCTTGATTGGTTTCCACTTTGATTTGATCTTTGAGTTGGGATTTTCGTCTTCTCATTTTCAATTTATTTGCTAGAGCCATCATAAAGAGAAAAACCAGTTGTAAGGTGACTCTCTCTTTATTTAAATGGAAATGGATGAAAGTGCAAAGGAGTTGATACAATACATAAACCCTTGCTATTTGCTCTCTCTCATCTATGAAGCAAAAATGCACTCTAATAGAATGTAACCCCTTTTCCTGCTAATGTCCTATTTATAACATCACTGGTAGCCTTTTAGTGATTATGTTTGAATCTAACTCTTAACCCAAGTTACAATATTGACTCTTCTAGAGTATTCTTTGTCATGATCAAGTGGCTAGCATTTTCCAAGAATACTAGTGATTATGTTTGAATCTAACTCTTAACCAAAGTTACAATATTGACTCTTCTAGAGTATTCTTCCTCGTAATCAAGTGACTTGCTCATTTTCCAAGAATAGTGGGGGTTGACATGGCATTCTATGGAATCATAGTGATCAAAATAGGTAAGTACATTTTTGAGTGGCATAACTTTTGCATAGGAATTTTGTTTGAGGTATTCCGTGCCCCTACAGAAAGGTATTTGTATGTAGCATAGTGATAGAGAGTGCAACAATTGGGTGGAAAATTTTTGCCCCAGAAAAATGTCGTTTAATGCCTAAAATTGAAATTTGTATGTAGCATAGTGATAAACCCCAGAAAAATGTCGTTTAATGCCTAAAATTGAAATTTGTATGTAGCATAGTGATAAAGAGTGCAACAATTGGGTGGAAAATTTTTGCCCCAGAAAAATGTTGTTTAATGCCTAAAATTGCTTTCAGAAGCTTTCAAACCCCAATTTACCAAACTAGGACTTGCTAATAAAGATGGTCTTGTGAAATAATTCCTCCAATTTTTCCACTCAGAAAAATCAAAATAGATGAAAAATAATATATAATAGTCCAATCCAAATCAATAAGAAAATTCTACTCCCTCTTCCCAACAAAGCACGTCAATATTCTCTTTTATCATTAATAGTTTTTTATCAAAAGCCTATATAATGTGAAGAGGTATGAATCAATACCTTTGTAATGGTTTCAATGAAGATATTGACTACATTATTCAAACTCCTCATCTATCTTGGGAACGTAATCTCTGAAAAGATTAAAAAACACCTTTACAAAATTTAAAGGCCAAATCATTTGGAGTAGGCCATTATTTACATGTTACAAGAGTCTAGTATTTTGGTCTTGGTATTTTTTTTTGCTCCTGCTTTAACTTATCTTAAGCTTGAGTTGATTGTCCTTAAACTATATCATTGTATTAATCTCTAGTGCTAGTGTAAACACTTTCCAATTTGAATGAATCAAGAGTTGCTTATTACAACTAGACTTCCAATTTGAATGAATCAAGACTTGATTATTACAATTGGAGTGGGTTAAATACATAGGGAAAAGCAAGTTTTCCCTTCCACTAACATCAATAAGATTGAGGAATTAAATGCTCTATCAATGTCATTATAATAGATTTGAATTTTTTTTTAAGACTGCATTGAGGAATTAAATGCTCTATCAATGTCATTATAATAGATTTGAATTTTTTTTGAAGACTGCAATTGTTGATTTCTAGTGGAGTCCCCTTAAAAAATTGTCATTTGAAGTAGAACTCTATATAGTCTTTAAAGAGGGAGTATTAGAGGCAATGCGAGTATTATCTCAACAAATACTCAAGTTTGTAAGATTTACCTTGAAAATTTTGAATTTTAGATATTAAAATGGAGCTCACATAATTATATAGATGAGAAATAGTTTTTGGTCTTAGATAGGGTTAAACCTAAAACCATGAAACTAAACCTAAAACCATAAAAGCACCTTGAGGTAGCTGTCAATGTGTGGCTGCACCAATTTATTTTTATATTAAATGGTTTCATGTAATTAGATCAAAACTTACCCGTCCTTGACAATTTAAAGTAAAGTAAAATATGTGATTGCACCTAATTTTTTTTTAAGTAATGACCCAAATTATTCTTCTTAAAACAAAAAAAAAGTTTAACGATAATTAATTAAAGCAACTTTAATTGACGGGTCAAGAATAATTATCTGTGATAATGTTCATTCACCCAGTTCAGAGATAAGAGTACTATATAGCTAGGGCTGCTTGTATGTAGCTGGTCATCTCAGTACATCAATAATTTCGATTTATCTAGTGATCTTCTGCGTATCCATTGAAGTTATGGGCCTCCATACCGTGTGTTCTCTCCTTGTATAAGAAAGGCACACTGGTGAATTGTTTGCAGCATTGACAATGGACCAGCAGATGTTGTTCTGTCAGATGTGTCAGATGTCCATATGGGTAAGATTTGTTTCAAGTAGAAGATTGTGGTGGATCAAATGCCTCTGGATAATGCTTGTTCTGCCGGGAGGAGATTGCTTAAATCTTTTGGGGCTGAACATAAAATGTTACTTTAGCCATGGGCCTTCTATGTTGGTAAGAATTTTTGTTAAGAAAAGCAGAGATTTCTCCAGCTAAAAAGTGTCTACTCCTGGGACCCCACCCCATTTTAATGAATCCACAGTTTTTCTGGTATCTGTTTTCATTCGGTCCAACCGTAAAAACACACGAACTTTGCTTTGAATTATCAAAGGACTTGCAGTTGACATGACGTAAAAATTCACTCACTCTTTCCAAATCTGTGAGAGGTAGTGAGGTAATGCTTGTGACAGTAGACACTGATTTTTAGATGGACGTTTGCAAACATTTTTTACATTTGGAATGAAGATTTACAGTTCCTTATTATCATGTTAATTCCAGCCTGTTTTGAAACACCTATCCTTTTGAAAAAAGTTGATAATACCAACAAAGCTTTGTACTTTGAAGGTTACAATTGACAATTACAGTTACCGTCATAACTGCACAGAAAATTGTGATCTCATTTTAATGATCAACCCCTCTTGTCAACGCAAAGCTTACAACACCTTTTCTAATACCCTGTCCATTCCATAAACCAATCTCCAAGGTTGAACTTCTTTTTCAAATATTTGATGCACCAAATGGTCCTCGAGTTAATATAGCTGAGGTAGTACAGCTTCATTTTAATGATAGACGCATTCTAATTTTATAATTTTTTTGATGTAAAATTTAAGAAAAAATTGTATCTTAATCTTTTTCCGGGTTTGATAAATGAGTTAAGATGGATCTACTTTAATTCTTTGTATATGTGTAGCATATATCATCTCTATTTTCACACACTTATATCAACTCCATATTGAAAAGGGAAAAAATTACGTATCTCCTTTATTTTGTGTAACAGTCATGTGATGTATTAGTTTTGTGCTGGGCATAAAAGGAATTGCACATTTCCTTCATTTTGAGCAACATATCAATAAAATGTTGCAGCTATACAGTGCTTGGTGAGATTATATTTTTTCATTGTTTAACTTCCTTGACCTAAAAATATACTTATAAAAGGGGCCAAAACATAGAATAGTTAGAAATTTTGCCTCCCTCTCACAACGCTGGAAACCAATACAACAATATTGATAGGCACAAAACCATTACAACAATATATGAAATTGATATTGAATTGTATTAGTTAACATATAGAGCATGAGTGAGCCTAATGGTTAAGAGCACGTGTTTGCTCCTAAGAGGTCACAGGTTCAAAACCAGAGGGGGGTAGAGTACGTATGCCTCCGTAGACTTAGTAGTCAAATCCCTGCGTGGAGATGAGTCTCTTGTCCCACAAACAAGGGTGTCTCATACATTAATTTGGTATCTAGCGGGTCCCTTGTCCCCCCACAAACAAGGGGTTCTCATACACTAATTTGGTGTCTAGCGGGTCCCTTGTCCCCCCACAAACAAGGTGATGCAGGGGCATTCATCCCAACAATGTCATTGTATTTTAGTAGACATAGGCGGTCTTGTGTTTTAGGGAAGTTGGTTTTCTAAGTATTGAATAAATGTAACTATTTAGGCCTTTGAGTGATTTTCAATGAGAATAGGAATTAAATAGATATTGTGAGATATTTGTAAATGTTCTCGAATGTAGGAGAACATGAGAGGATTAGGATTAGTTAGGAATTAGTTTGAAGAAACTGTTGAACAACTAAAAAGTAACTGAGGAACAGTTCCTCAACTGTAAAGAAACTGTTAATGATGTATTGAAAAGAAAATAAGAAGTTAGAGAGAGGGCGGATTAGGGAGAGTGAGATTTAAGTCTACGGTTAGAGATTGTACCCAGAGGCCAGAGATATTAGAACATCAGGCCAGAGAGATAGAGATCGCATTTTGTAATTAATTGTTTGTATTTATATATACAAAGATTGATTCAACCTATATAAATGTGTGTTCTAGTGTTAAATGATGAGTGATGACTGAATTGGAATTTAGTATAAATAAATATATGGAGGCAGAGTCATGGCAGATACACAGAGGAGGAAACGATACAGAGGATTGTAAAGGGTCGTAGAACCCAACTAGAGAACCAAGTGATGCTATGGAATGATTGTGATACAGAAACCATAGAGTTAAGCTCAAGCGGGAATGAATTGAGCAGCAGAAGAGCAAAAGACGAAGCCTTTGGAAAACTCAGAAACCATAGAAAACTAAAGAAATGGTGTAAGATCTAAGTGAAGCGAAAGAGCGAAAGAAATGAAGTATCAGCAAACCGTAGCCGTTGGATCTTTATGATCAATGACTAGGATTAAGTCACATTGGCAAAATCCTTTTGTAATTGTCAGAACTAGGCTTTGGACAAGTGTGAGGAGTGATCGCTAATTGATCAAGGACCGTTGGATCGGAACCAGATCAATGGTCGCGATCTAATCATAAATCAGAGATCAAAAGGGCAAGCGACAACAGACCATAGAATTGCGTTGTTGAGATGGCTGATACGCCGATAGCGATAAAGCATTGATCGACAATTGGAAGTATTGGCAATCGGGGCTTCGGAGATCAGAGCAGTAGTGCGACAGGTGAAGTAGGCGGACCCGATATCATTATAAGCGCAGCTGAATACGCTTTGAAATCCGATATTGCGTTAATCGTATATTGGATGTGATAGAGGCCTTTGTTAATAAAACTCGCAGAGGAGTGATACCCAATTGCGATAAAGACATACTTAGGAAAACGTGTAGAGGCCGTATAAAGGCAGAAAAAGTATGTTTATGCATATTTCCTTTGTAAATGGTTTATAAAGGATTAAGCGTGGATACAAGGGTTTATGGGTTAAGTCCATGGTATAACCAATGTTAAAGAGTGGTTTAATTATATATGCGGGCATATATATATTTGGGTTAATAAAAGGCAATTGAAGGTTTAATAAGAGTTAATGAAGGGTGAATGAGTCCTGATAGGATGGATTATAATGAAAGCTTAAATAAAATCATATGTGAAGGCTTAAGGGGTGATAAAGTCCCAATACATGCATATTGAAGGAAAGGTTAAAACTATGCTGGGTTTTAATCAAACATTCCGCATAGAGTTTTATTAATGAGGCCTTAAACCTTAGATATATGAAGATTTGACTAGTTTGTGAGTTAAAATTCCCGGGATAGATAAGATTATGCATGTAACATGCATACTGTGGGTATACGCGGGGTAGCCCCTGCTTCAATTGGTATCAGAGCAAGTTAAATCTCTTTGAAGAAACTTAGAACAAAGTTATGTGTTAAGACGTTTGTGAAGGCAAAAGGAGATCATATTTTGATTTGATAAATAGTAAGCACACAGAGGTGATGTGCAGTAGAACTTGCAGATGCAAGAAGACAAGAGGACAATCCATTCAAAGTGTAGGAGAATGGTGGAACAAGATCATGCAGAGATCTTGAAAGGTGAGATGACATGTTTTGTTTTGATTTGATTTGAAGATTGGAGAATGTGTGGTTTTTATATGGACACACAGGTAACAACATAAGAAAATGAGAAGGTTGCAGCAATCTAGAGCAAGGAGTACCCAATTGGTTCAAGACAAAAGAACTAGAAAAATGCTAACAGAGGAGAGAAGCTTAGTGAGGCACATGTAGCAAGAAGGAGACTTGTTACTGCAGAGGTAGTGTTGCAACTCACAAAGGCAATTCCACAAAAGATGTGGGTAGAATTGCTAAAGGATGAAGGAAGCTGGTAAGACTTTCTGAGTGAAATATGAGGTGGTCAGAACCTAGTATTTCAATTGTGATTACAAAATGACAGTTGTGTTCTTAAAAGGTGCAGATGAGTTGAAGCCTAGAAGGAGCAGAAAGAAGTGCTCAAAGGGGGTTCCAGACGTAGAGAACCAAATGCTTGCCAAAAGACCAAGTACAGAGGAAAGCTTGGTGAAGTAAGTTGCAAGAAGGGGGACTTGTTGTTGCAAAGGCTTCAGTGCAACTCATAGTGTGTGTGAGGAACTCATAAGAGATAAAGAAGAAGATGACTACTGATAGTCATAACAAAGGTTTCGAGGAAGACCATAGTAGGAGAAAGATGAAGAAAGAGGTTGCCAAGGAAAATGACAAGAGGATGAGTCAAGAGGAGATTGACAAGGAAATTGCAGAGATAAGAGAACAACTCAATGTATTGACGATGATACTTGAGGAAAACCAAAAACAAGGTTGGGCCTTGAGGAAAAAGGCTATGAAGTGGTCTAAGCTACATAGAAGACTACAACAGAAGCAAGTAAAGTGGCAGGTGGAAGAACTCAGAGAGGCTAAGTTGGAAAAGGAAAAATCTATTTGTGAACCAGAACAGGGTGAAGTTCTGGGTGAAGATGAAGACTTGAAGACTGAAACTTCAAGTGAGATCAAAGAGTCAAATGATTTTAAATCTGATAATTTGTGTATGGTTGCGGGTGGAACACATGAAGAAGGACAATTTTATGATATTGTCATAAAGAAGGAAGAATATAGGCAAAATCTAAATTCTGTTATAAAAGAAGAAGAAGAGAAGGATATCAAGCAATCAAGTAAAGGACTTGATGAGATTGAGGAGAAGACCATCGAAGTGTTTTTGAGTCATGTAGAGGACTTGGAACAACAGGAGGATTTGATGATTGAATCATCAAATGAGATCATGAAATCTCGTGGGTTTAAAATTGAAAAATTGTGTGTGAATGCAAGTATTGCAGAAGACAAACTATCCTATGGAATTGTCTTGAATGAAGCTGAAAGTTTCCAAGAAAAGTATGATGATGACTGTCTTTTGAATGAAGAAATAGTGTCACCATTAAGTTATGCTTGTGACAAAGAAGAAGATAGTGAGAATTGTGTTAAACTTTTGGGAGAAATTCCAAGCAAGATGGAAAATTTGTGGCATGAGTTAAGTCTTTTGGAAGAAAGGCTAGAAGACCAAAAGGTAAGAGTTCAAATTGTAAAATTAGAACTGAATGAGAATGAAGAAGTTCATTACAATGAACAAAGACAGGAAGACATCATTGGAGTAGATGATGTGGAAGAGAGACTAGCTGGCAGTCTCATGAATTCTTTTGAGAATTCAAAACAACACACTGATGTGCTGATAGAGGAGGAAAAAACAAAGCAACATACTGATGTGTTGCCAAAGGAAGAAGAGGCACTGAAGCCTTATGATTTTATTTTCACAAATGTTTTATAAGTTCAGGTTTAGTTGTAGACGCTGGAGGAAATTTGGCACAGATGAGCAACCAAATAAAAATGAAAGAAGAAGATTCTATGGAAGAATTTAATCCATGGAACAGAGATGTTCAATTGTGGGAGAGAGTGTTGGAAAGTCAGAATTCAATGTAGACAGAGCTAACTGTGAAAGAGAGGCATCAAGAACGAGCGAGGAACATGTAAGGAACCAACAACTACATGGTGGAAGTAACCAACAACAATTTGTATAGTTAGTGGACAGTAACAACAACTTGAAACAGAGAGAAAGAGGTAATAATGAATGGAAAAATATAGACTAGCCAAAAGATATGTTAGAGATGGAGATTGAAGAGTTATGGTAGTTAATGATGAAGCAATCCATAGGGAGAAAGGTGATGACAACAAGAAGCATGATCAATCAGAGTATGAACCTGATTGACAAGGAGAGGAAGCTAAAACAAAAGACAACAAATATACAACAACAACAAAGGTGTAGAGATTTCAGACAGTTACAAACTAAAGTTTGGGACCCTGGAGGTTTCTATTAATTTATGAACACACATGAGATCATGAATATTTTCTACCTTGGGAGTCTGATGTAGGAGCATTCAACCCAACAATGTCAGTGTATTTTAGTAGACATATGGGGTCTTGTGTTTTAGGGAATTTGGTTTCCTAAGTATTGAATAAATGTAACTATTTAGGCCTTTGAGTGATTTTCAATGAGAATAGGAATTGAATAGATATTGTGAGACATATCTGTAAATGTTCTCGAATGTAGGAGAACATGAGAGGATTAGGATTAGTTAGGAATTAGTTCGAAGAAACTATTGAACTACTGAAAAGTAACTGAGGAACAGTTCCTCAACTGTAAAGAAACCGCTAATGATGTATTGAAAAGAAAATAAGAAGTTAGAGAGAGGGTGGATTAGGGAGAGTGAGATTTAAGCATATGGGTAGAGATTGTACCCAGAGGCCATAGATATTAGAATATCAAGCTAGAGAGACAGATATCACATTCTGTAATTAATTATTTGTATTTATATATACATAGATTGATTCAACCTGTATAAATGTGTGTTCAAGTGTTAAATGATGAGTGATGACTGAATTGGAATTTAGTATAAATAAATATATGCAGACAGAGTCGTGGCGGATACATAGAGGAGGAAACGATACAGAGGATTGTAAAGGGCCATAAAACCTAATTGGAGAACAAAGTGATGCTATGGAATGATTGTGATACATAAATCACAGAGTTAAGCTCAAGCGGGAATGAATTGAGCAGCAGAAGAGCGAAAGGCGAAACCTTTGGAAAACCCGGAAACCATAGAAAACTAAAGAAATAGTGTAAAATCTAAGTGAAGCGAAAGAGTGAAAGAAATGAAGTATCAGCGAACCGTAGCCATTGGATCTTTATGATCAATGGCCAAGATTAAATCGCATCGGCGAAATCCTTTTGAAATTATGGGAACCGGGCTTTGGACAAGTGCGATGAGCAATCGCCAATTGATCAAGGACCGTTGGATTGGAACTAGATCAATGGTTGTGATCTAATTGCAAATCAGAGATTGCAAGGGCAAGCGACAATGGACCATAGAATTGTGTTGTTGCAATGGCCGATATGCCAATAGCGATAAAGCATTGATTGGCGATTAGGGCTTCGAAGATTGGAGCAGTAGTGCGACAGGCAAAGTAGGCGGACCCGATATCGTTATAAGCGCAGCTGAATACGCTTTGAAATCCAATATTATGTTAATCACATATCGGATGCGGTAAAGGCCTTTGTTAATGAAACCCGCGGAGGAGCGATACTCGATTATGGTAAAGGCATGCTTCGGAAAACGTGCAGACGCCGTATAAAGGCAGAAAATGTATGTTTATGCGTATTTCCTTTGTAAATGGTTTATAAAGGATCAAGCGTGGATATAAGGGTTTATGGGTTAAGTCCATGGTATAACCAATGTTAAAGAGTGGTTTAATTATATATGCGGGCATATATATATATATATATATATAGATATATATATATATATATAATATATATAATATATATATTTGGGTTAATAAAAGGCAATTGAAGGTTTAATAAGGGTTAATGAAGGGTGAATGAGTCCCGATAGGATGGATTATAATGAATGGTTAAATAAAGTCAAATGTGAAGGCTTAAGGGGTGATAAAGTCCCGATACATGCATATTGAAGGAAGGGCTGAAACTATGTTAGGTTTTAATCAAACATTCTGCATAGAGTTTTATTAATGGGGCCTTAAACCTTAGATATGTGAAGATTTAACTCATTTGTGAGTTAAAATTCCCGGGAAAGATAAGATTATGCATGTAACATGCATATTGTAGGTATACGCGGGGTAGCCCCTGTGTCATAAGGTGGTCTCATACACTAATTTGGTGTCTGGCTTGGCCATGACCTTAAAATTGCATCCCTTGTCCCACAAATAAGGGGGTCTCATACTCTAATTTGGTGTCTAGCAGGTCCCTTGTCCCCCCACAAACAAGGGGGTCTCATACACTAATTTGGTGTCTAGCGAGTCCCTTGTCCCCCCACAAACAAGGGGGTCTCATACACTAATTTGGTGTTTGGCTTGGCTATGACCTTAAAATTGCATCCCTTGTCCCACAAACAAGGGGGTCTCATACACTAATTTTGTGTCTAGAGGGTCCCTTGTTCCCCCACAAACAAGGGGGTCTCATACACTAATTTGGTGTCTAGCAGGTCCCTTGTTCCCCCACAAACAAGGGGGTCTCATACACTAATTTGGTGTTCCCTTGTCCCACAAAAAAGGGGGTCGCATACACTAATTTGGTGTTCCCTTATCCCATAAACAACGAGGTCTCATACACTAATTTGGTGTCTGACAGGTCCCTTGTCCCCCCACAAACAAGGGGGTCTCATACACTAATTTGGTGTATGACTTGGTCGTGACTTTAAAATTGCATTCCTTGTCCCACAAACAAAGGGGTATCATACACTAATTTGGTGTCTTGTGAGTCCCTTGTCGCCACAAGCAAGGGGTCTCATACACTAATTTGCTTTAAAGACATTGGATCTTCGAAGAGAGCTGAGATAAAATTTTTATAACTTACATCCAGACTACTACATAAGTCATACCTAATACAACAACTATTGCTACTATAGATTTGAAAAAATTGATTACATAACACAATGTGTTTACATAAAGCAAACATAGCTTAAGTAGGAGGGTCAATGCACATTTGTGCCCACTAAGGGCACTGTTGGCAGTGCTTCTGTTTTCATCTAGATTTCTTTGCTCCTGGCAAGTTGGCAACGAAACCAATCCATTTCATCTTTCAGTTGATTTATCTTTGTTTGTTGCTTCTGAAATTCCTCTGTTAAAAGGAGAATACTGATAGATTGTTGTCAAATCTACTGGTGGAGGTCATTGATTTCATCGTGCTTGTCTACAGGGGGTGTGGGAAAAGATGACAATATCTAGAGCTGTCATAGGTGGAGGAAGGAGCATCTCTTCCCTCCATTAAAGAGACTAAACTTTCCAGAGGGAGGACAAAAGGGGATTCCTTGAGCAAAAAGGCCCAGAAATATATAACACCTGAAGAGAAGGTTACAGAGCGGAAGAAAAAACCTCGGAGGAGTGAGCCCAATTGGAGACGTTGTGAGTGAAACCGAGGAACCATGCAACTGACTACTTCTATCAATTGGAGCTGCAACACTTAACACACTAGGTGGCAAAGGACACAAACGAGCTAAATTGGAACCTTCTGCAATAACACTTGAAGTTTCCAAACTAGATGCTAGACAAAGCGAAGGCCACAATGACTCCAATTTGTATATCTTTGGACCAAATCCTACAACATAAGCATGATCTCACCTTCTTTGAATGAATCTTGCAATGCAGGAAGATTCCACGATTTAGGAGATAACGCCGACTATGAGTTCATAAATTTGATCTCTTTGCTCGCCATCACGCTTGGTAAGAACACTGCTGTGGAGAAACAGAGTAGTCCAGATTCATTCCTCTTCACTTGCCTTAAGTAAATGTTGTGACTAGGATCTCCATTCGAACTGGCTGCCACCTCATACGACGTGACAAGTGCTCTGATCCAACTATGAACGTCGGATTACTCTCCAAGGCATTCTTGGATGGAAAAGTCGGGAGGCCTTTACAAGAATCCTGGCTATATAGTTTATTCAGAATCAAGTTTTTTTTTTTCTTAGATGAAAAAAATATTGGTTTATATTATTTATGATTACATTTTTCAATATGAAACAAAATTATTGGTCTTCTATACTTCTCTACGTAGTATGATGCTATATTATAAATATTAACAAAAACAGTCCTAGCTATGTTATTAAAATGTACATCTCAAAATACTATCACAGCATGTATGCATCTAATAGAAAATCAACAAATACAAAAAATCCTAGATCTAGAGCAGATTAATGGATCCTTACTCTCTAATGTGACTATCTTCCATATATATATATATATATTTCATGTGACTGATACCATCTGATAGCCCCTTTTTGATTGAGAATCCACAACATCATTGACTTCCCTAAAAATATGCTAAAAGGTGACGTGTTGGAAAGTTTGTTTGAGTCCATTGGTACGAGTAATCCAACCACTTAGATTAGGTGGAGAGAATGTAGTGTTGGCTATGATCCCATCGATGAGCGTTTTTGAGTCTCCATTTATATGTATGTTATTAATAGCCAATCTTCTGGAAAACCATAGTAGTCCACATAGTGCCAGAACCTCTGCCCGCATATTCGTGCCAACACTTGCATACCAAGATATTTTGTAGTGCGACCTGTGTTCCATCTTGAGCCATACACCACAACCACAACACCCTCACTGAGCCACACCATCAAGGTAACATGTAGGAAATACAATGTGAGGAGGAAAGTTTCAGATCGATTAATCCTTAACTCTCTATGAGCATGATTTGAGAGTGTCCAACCATGTACTGACCTTGTAAGTAATTCTGTAGATATCAATTCCATGATTTTCAAAAATAAAACCATTTTTGTTCTTCCATAATTCTGAGAAGATGAAAAGTGGGGTGGCTTGTAGTCGACTACCATGTTCCATCCACCAATTGAGACATTGTTCAATGGACATGAAGTGTTTGAGAGGATTGTTGCGTTGTTGCATGATGAATCTCCAAACCTGCAAAGAAATAAGACATTCAAAAAGGAGGTGGTGTTTGTCTCCAGTGAAGATTTACACAATGGACATCTATCAGGCCCTTGCATGCCTCTTTTCCGTAGATTCTCCCATGTCAAAGTTTTATTGTGCCAAACCAACCAAGTATATAAAATAATTTTGTAGGGGACATTTAACTTCCAAGTTTTAAATAACCAACAAGATTGTGTGAAAGAGTGAATGGAAGACACAATGTACCTATATGTATCTGCTACAACGAACGAGTTACCACTCAGACAACCAGCGCATGTGATGCGGTCTCCATCCACTTTCCTGCAAAGTGCCACTCGGATCAAGGATTGAATATATGTGTTCCATTCCTCTATGCAGTTCCCGGTTAAACCATATCCTCAACATTTATCCAAACCGGAAATAGGTCCCGACATCCACATATGATCTACGCCAATATAAAGTATCCTCCAGCTTGTATACTACGTAATGTATCCTTGAAAAGTTTGTGATTCCCCTCAACGCCCAAGATATTATCCATACCAATCAGGATGCTATTTCCCATGCCGGCCCATGTAATCCACCTGAGAAACCATTCCTTAATCTTAAGAACGCTGTTCCAAATGCATGATCCAGTTTTCTATCCAATGTGTCCAGTTCTGATCCAGTGGTCTGTTGTCTTATGCCCCAAATATTTAGAAGTGATTACATCTTTCCAAATTCCCTCCCGGTATAGTGCTCTCCATATTGATTTTATGATGAGAGCCCATCCAAAATATTTTATGTCTAGAATACCTCACTCGCCAAACTCTTTCGGGACCGTTATCTTCTCCCACTTAATCAAATGATACCTATGACTGGAATCCAATTTTCCCAAAATGAAGTGTGCCATAGTACTTTTGATTTTGTTAATCACATATGATGGAAGTATATAAAGATGTGCCTAATAAACCATTAACTATTGAAGAACTGTTTGAGCCATTATATATCTTCCACCAAGGGTTAACCATCAGTGCACCAAATTATTTAATTTCTTGTGAAAAATTTCAATTAACCATTGCCAATCCACAATTATGTAGTTATTTGTCTTCAGACAAAATCCTAAATATGTAAATCCACCCGCCATGGGTTGTTTGTCACTAATCTCCTCCTGTGCACCATGGGAATATATAATTAATTATTTCTCGTCATTGACCATCATACCTGAAGCCGTCCCAAATCTATGAATAATATGGTGCAATGTCGTCCATTGTGCTTTGGAAACCATCCCGTAGGAGAGAAAACCATCCATGAAAAAGCTATGAGTAATATATGAGCATGATCCCAATTTAATGCCGCTAAAAAATACCGAAGAGCGAGCAACATTTATCTTATGGTTGAGACCATCCATCACCAGTATAAAAAGTAGAGGTAAGAGGGAACATCGTTGTCGTAAACCTCTCCGAGCTTTGAAGAAATTGGATGGGAATCCGTTCACAAGCACCGAAAATTGGATAGTGGTGACACAACCCATGTTCCATTCTACCATCTAGATAGATAGACCAATTTTAGAGAGAATGAGATGAAGGAGTGACCAATCCACACATTCATATGCCTTCTTTAAATCAATATTCATAACTAATGCCTCCAATTTCTTTGTGTGGATGGTATGTATAGCTTCGTGAGCTATAGCCACAACATCATGTATCAACTTGTTATGGAGAAAACCAAATTGTTCTCGAAAGATATAATTTGACAGAGAATCCTTGATCCCATTTGCTATAATCTTAGAAATGATCTTGTAACAGGTATTGCATAGAGAAATAGGATGGAAGTCTGAGAAGGTGGAAGTTTTTGTCACTTTCAGGATCAAAGCAATAAATGTAGAAATTATAGCACCCGATACCTTACCTGTAACACTTGCTTCTTCCACCATATCTAGTAGCTCCTTACCCATCAAATCAAAGAAGTGAAGAAAAATATCAACCATTCACCTGTCTAGTATGGGGAATTTATCTTTTTTGAAGGATTTAAGAACCTGTAGAATTTCATCAGTGGAGACAGGGTTATACAATACATTATTTTGTTCCTTATTGAACATATGAGGGTATTCCATCATTGCCCAAATCTAATCTTCAATATCAATACCCACCCTAGCTTAATAGTACGTCTCAAGAAAATGTACAACTTCTCTTTGAATTTTCTCATTCGAAAAAACCTGTTTGCCATACCGATATAGTTTATGCCAAACGCAGTTGATATTTTTCCGATGGTTTGCAAATTTATGGAAGAACTGTGTGTTCTTGTCTCCCTCCTTGAGCCATAACACTCTTCTTTTTAACCTCCATGTAATTTCATGTATATGAAGTATTTGTCTCCATTGCTATTCCAGGGATTTCAAGGACTCCCACATGGAGTTAGTAGGGATGCCCAACTCCATATCCTTTTGAATGTGTGCCATCTCCACTAATTAATCATTGAGTTCTTTGATAACGCTTTCTTCTTATCTCTTTCCCAAATTTTGACCCTTCTTTTGAGTAATTTTAATTTCTCTGAAATATTTGTCATCGAAGGAGTATTATCATTCCTCTTTATAGAGAGCCATGTGGTTTAAACTAGTTCATTAAATTCAACATGCTCCAGTCAGACCCTGTTGAACTTAAATGGAATTCCCAATTGAGAATGTTCCATCCTCCACTGAAGAACGATGAGGAGATGATCAGATACAAAAGTGCTATCCACCCAAGATCTCCAATTTCTCAATATATCAACCAAATTCTCATGTACCATGAAGCGATCCAAACAATTTCAAATGTATTGTTCCTCATATTTTCCATTGCTTCAAGTAGGGGAGAGTGGAGAGGGTCTGATATCTAATAGATGAATAATGGAAAAAATATCTAGTAATATGTCTGCCAACAGATCTCATTTGCGTCGAGCCCCCAAAATTCCTCTTTGGAAATAGTGGTGTTATAATCCCTGACCATAATGAGAGATCCAATTTTAAGGATATCGCATGCCTCCACTTGAGCCTTCACTTCTGTTACGAGATATAGAGAAGGAGACAACCTTAGCAAATTTCATGGGATAAACTTCCGATAGAGGGAGTCATTCACGGCACATTGAACTTGTTCCAGTAGACAAGTGAGATCTTCTTGAATGTCAACTTCTTTATTTTTGTTTTGGAGGATGTGAAAGTAGGAATTATATAATAAAGATTCTAGGATTTGTTTTATTCTTCGAAATAAAAGGGAGATGAGATTATTCTTTGGAGGAGATATTGATTGGAGGTGTTGGATTGTGATAAGGGAGTCCCCCAATATGACTATGGAAGAGATGCCATGATCTTTTGTCAATTGGAGAACGAGGTGAAGTCTATACATATCAGCCATATATTTGTTTTTGGGCCCAACCCCCAAGCAAACTTTATTTCCTTATCTCCATCCTATCACGCCTAATATCCAAATATTTTATATAAAATTGAAAGAAAACCATTCTTTGATATTAATATATATATTTTTAAATCTTACATGTAAACTTTATGTTAAGCATGAAAGGAATTACAAACTTAGAGAGCATAATAAGACGAAAATATCAGCAACATTCAACAAACCCAACCAACATAGTGAGGATGAAAATATTGATGTTTTATAATGATTTAAGTTAAACTAACACACACACACACACACACACATTTGTTTTCTATTACAGTTCACCATTGTTTTTTATTTGGAGAATATTTTATTTTAATTTTAAAAGAGACACATGTCAACTTCAAATTGAGCATGGAAGGAATTACACATCTCCCTCATACTCAACTATAGAATGCACCTCTCAACATAATCATTTTAATTGAATATTCATTAGTTTAAAAATTTCAAACTTTCAGATGTTAACTCTTTGATCCCTTTAGTAAGCTTGTATTTAAGAAGTGTCATTACAGGGTATTTGATTTATCATATGGTTATCCTAACAATGAGAATGTAATTACAATTTGGTTGTTATTGTTGAGCATGTTGTCACTGATGTATGGGATGGAAGGAGGGGAAAGGATACTCTATAATCTCGAAGGAATTATTGTTGACAAGTATGCTTGGGGACTAGGTAGGAAATCCAATAACGAGGTTGAGGCATACATACTCTATTTGGGTCTCCTTAACCGAACCAAGAGGAGTCAAATACATCATTATTATGCGAGAATATTTTCTTGTTATCTGGCACCTAAGAAAAAAATCCTCTCCAAGAGAAAATGTGCTAAGCTTATTGCTCTAACGAATCAAGGGTATCCTTAATTCATTCTCTAATTCTCACTCCTTCTATATTCTGAGGAATCTCAATGTTGATGCTAATCTATTGGCCAATAAGGCTTGCCTGTTGGATGAGGGAAAATCTGACATAAATGGTGTCATAGAAATTTTTTCCATCTCGTTAAGTTAATTATGAATAGTCCCAAATACACATCTTCTTATAATGGTACCTATCCTAACATGGAATACATTATTAATTCCCCCTCACCGTTGACATTTCCCTTGTGTCTATCCCTCATTCCTCAACCCCTTCACTTGCAAAACTGTCCTCGCATCAAGGCTAATCATTGTTTCATAATGAATCCTCTTCTCATGATGGCGTTGAGGGCCATTTTCCGGCTCAACTTGGCATCTCATTGGTTTAATCTGCATGCAATAAATTTAACCATAATCCCAACCTCATAGTTCAAGGTTCACCCAAGGCGAAATCAACTGCATTCCCTGTGATGTCCCTTGGAGACTTTGGTAGGGATCATGTACTGGAAGGAAGAGATGACTTGGTGATTAAAGGAGATCTTTGTCTTGGTCTAAAGGGTCTTGGATGATCTCATATTTATTTTCATCTACTAGTGGAAGAGTTGGACTTGGTTTCCCCTTGGAGGGGTTTTTACCTGGCTAAGTGCCTACATATTGTGTCTCTTGCTCTTGTGATATTTATATACATTTAATTTGGTAATTTCTTGATGAAAGATAAACTAACAAGGAAGAAAAATAAGCCAATATAAATTAAAAGTAATTACCAATAAAGAGGAATCAAACCCTAAGCATTGATTTCTCAACATGGTATCAAAGCTAAGGTGAAAGAAGGGCTATTTGAAGATTACTTTGTTGGCTATCAATTGAAGGAAGGAAAAGAAATATTGGAAGAAAAGGTCACTCCCTCAATGGAAATTTATTTGAATATGAGACTCAATATCATAAAAATTACAGGAATTTGGATTGGAAGGATCATCTACAATCTATCTAGAAGAGTCAAGAGTGACAGATTATTGGCTACACTTACAGGTACACTTGATGATGACAATTCATGGATCATGATAATGGAGCCTCAAGACATATGACATGAGAAAGTGGACAACTTCATACTCTATCAAGAGATCCATCATCACATGTAGTGGAGTGAGGAGAAAACAACAAATATGCAGTTAAAGGCCTTGGATCTACATCATTGAAGCTAGAAAGTGGATCAAAGATACACATCAACAACATCCTCTATGTCCCAGGTTTGAAAATTAATTTACTTTCCATTTCTTTTTTGGAATATTAAGGAGATAGGGTTGCTTTTGTAGATGGTAAAGTTTTGTTTTGGGGAAAAAATATAGTTTTGAAAAGGCAAGGGTTATTGAGATTTGTGAAGGAAGACTATATAAAGTTATAACACCATCTCCTCAAGCCATTGTTCACATGGAGATTAATCCTATTGAACTTGGGTATACAAGATATGTACATATTCATTACAAGATAATATCCTCTCTAAGTCAAATGGTAAAGGGTATCCCTAACATCAAGGAAGATCATGAAGGAGTATGCAAGGGATGTGTTTTTGGAAAGAACACTAGGAAACCTTTTACAAGTAATGACATAAGGTATAAGGAGAATTAGACCTCATTCATTCAGATGTTTGTGGGCCCATGTCTAATAAATATCTTGGAGGCCATGTTTATTATGTGACCTTCATTGCCGATCACTCTAGAAATACATGGCTCTATCTTCTCAAGGAAAAGGATGAAGTATTTGAAAAGTTCAAGGAATTTAGATCTGAAGTTGAGACCTTAATCGAAAGAAATATAAATACTTTGAGATCCGACAATGGAGGTGAATACACTTCAAAAAAACTTATATCAAATTGTAAAGAAGCAGGTATCAAGAGGGAGCTCATTGTTCCCTACAACCCTAAACATAATAGAGTAGTAGAAAGGAAAAATAGAACCATTGACGAATGCATAAGGATTATGATATTTGATCAAGATATACAAAAATTTGTATGGGGATAAGCATCCATGACAACCATATACATACAAAATAGAGTTCTTCATAGAATCCTTGATAATATGACACCCAAAGAATCATTCACAGGGAAGAAGCCATGTGTAGACCATCTTCGAATCTTTGGGTGTCCTACATACATTCATATTTCTAAAGACAAGTGAAAGAAGTTAAACTCTACAAGTATAAAAGGTATCTTCATTGGTTATAGCCTTTCATCAAAGGATCATAGAATCTACATGAAAGAAGGAAGACAAATCAAAGTTATCAAAAATGTTATATTTGATGAAAACCATGTGTACAAAAGATCCAAGGATATACAAATCAAATCTGATGAAGAAGATGTACCTCTATTTGAAGAAGATAAAAATTTCAAGTCACCTACAAACTAAGAAGAAGAAGGACCAAAATAATCATTCTAGGGAAGAAGCCATGTGTAGAACATCTTCGAATCTTTGGGTGTCCTACATACATTCATATTTCTAAAGATAAGTGAAAGAAGTTAAACTCTACACGTATAAAAGGTATCTTCATTGGTTATAGCCTTTCATCAAAGGCTCATATAATCTACATCAAAGAAGGGAGACAAATCAAAGTTAGCAAGGATTTTATATTTGATGAAAACCATGCGTACAAAAGATCCAATGATATACCAATCAAATCTGATGAAGAAGATGTACCTCTATTTGAAGAAGAGAAAAATTACAAGTCACCTACAAACTAAGAAGAAGAAGGACCAAGTGATCCTATTCAACCTATAATCATTCCCTAAACTAAGAAGAGGCCAAATTTGTTAAAAGATACACTTGAAGATGCCAAAGGACATGGAGAAACTAAAGGAACTTTTAGAGAAAGAAAAGGACTGAAAATATACTCAGAATGTGCAACATACAAGACAAAGTTAATCAATGCAAAACCAAATAACTTTGAAGAATCTGCTCATCAAGAAGAATGGAATAAAGCAATGCAAGAAGAATATCAATCCATCGCGAAGAATGAGGTTTAAGAAATTGTGCTTAGACCAAGTGACAAATTTGTTATCACTTCCAAATGAATTTACAAAATGAAACATGTTGTTGATGGAAGCATAAATAAGTACAAAGCAAGATTTGTTGCAAGAGGTTTCTCTTAAAAGGAAGGAATAGATTATGAAGAAACCTTTGTTCCCAATGCCAGGTACAATATTATTAGATCTTTGGTTTCGCCAGATGCTAATATGGGATGGAATATCCATCAAATGGATGTCAAACAACATTTCTAAATGGAACCATTGATGAAGAAGTATATATTGAACAACCAAAAGGCTTTGAGATAAATAGCAGGGATACTCATGTTTGCAAACTAAAGAAATTTGTATATGGCTTGAAGCAAACTCCTAGGGCTTGGTATGCCATGATGGATGCATATCTTTTAAGGATTGGGTTCATCAAAAGTTCTGTTGATGAAAACCTATACATCAAGATAGTGAAGAATGAACGAATTATTATACTTTTATATGTGGATGATTTATTTACTACTTAAAATTACTTATATAAGGTCTTCTACCATTGCATTTTTCTTCGGGGTAACTTGCAAGACTTCCTTAATAGGAACTTGATTTGAATTATAGTTAACACAAAAAATGGATTTAGCCCAAAACCTTTTATGCTATCCTTTAGAATAAAGCATACTTCTATCCATTTGAGCCAAGGTTCTATTTTTCCTTTCAACTACCCCATTTTGTTGAGGTGTATAAAAGGAACAATATTTTTGATATTAAATACCATTCTTAGATAAATATGCAACAAATTGCCTTTTAGTGAATTTCTCCCATTATTAGTTTTCAACGTCTTAATACTTTTACCTTATTCAGTTTCAATCATTGCTTTAAATTCTTGAAATTTAACAAAAGTTTCACTTTTATGTTTCAAAGAATAAACCCAAGTTTTTCTTATATAATCATCAATAAAAGTAAGAAAGTAGATAACATGATATAGAGAAGGAGTGTCAAACACACCACATATATCACATGAATTGGTTGTAATTGTTCTTTAGCACACCAAGATTTCCCATTATCAAACATTTCCATATGATGTTCACCAAGGACAAAACCTTCATAAACACCTTTAATCGAAGAAATAGGAGGTAAATTAAGTACCATTTTAGATACACATTTGCATTTTACCATAATTCAAGTGACCTAATTTTTCATGCCATAATTTACTTTCTTAATCAACATGAGGAACATAGGAACAAACTGGTTGAATGTTAGCCGAATGAAAAACTAGAATCATGAAGAAACTACTTTGAAGTTATGTTTGATATATTTGAAAACATATTTATCTAGTGATGCTTCAAACATATAACCTTTTTGACATGCACAGTATATAGAAAGAAAATTGATGGGAATTTCTTGAACATGAAAAACATTTTCCAATATACCATTAATAACTTCAACATTACTAGAACCTACCACTAAAAGTTATTTACCATCACCAATAGAAACTTTCTATTATGTGTTCTTATTAGTGTTATAAGAAGAAAAAAAAGAACTTCGAGACATATGGTTAGAAGCATCAAAATCCATAATCCATTCCATAGAATAATATTTACTTATTTGAACAAAATAGGCACAAATGGAAACCTGATGTTCAACGAATGATTTCGTCTTGGCTTTAGCAAGGTCATGTCTCTATTTAAAGCACATATTTTCATGGTGGCTGGTTTTTCCAAAATACTTGCAAAGATTAAACAATTTCTTTTCATTAGCATCATTAGAAAAGTGTTGGGAAGATCCTTAAGTATGTGAGTTAGTATTTTTATTAACAAAATTCTTAGGATTATTTTTATTACATGCAATTGGATATTTATTAGGATATAACTATCCTAAACCAATCATCCTTTCTTTCTCATTAATCAAACCTCCAAAAAATTTACAAAATTAGGTGTCATAAATCCTTTTGATATTTCAATTGCTCCATTCTTAGTTTTGATTAAGATATCAAATGAAGAAGGAAATTTATGTTCTAAAAGAATTATTAGGGTTATATCAGTTTTCTTGTAATCCTTAACACAATAATTTACTTTTTTATACAAGAAAGACTTGTATGTTATCAAAATATTCATGATCTAACTCATGGATTTTATTTCTTGGTAATAAGCATATATATCATAAAATTTATCAAATAAGGAAGCTAAAGTTGTCCGTAATCGAAATGGGCTATCTTCATCCTCAATATATACCTAAAGACTATCTAAAACAATTTGACCAATGAGTCCTCTTGCTTTATCACAACATTCTTCACATATAGCCATGTCTTTAGTATCGGCCGGTTTTTGATGTTCACTGTTAACTAGCTGCCATAAATTCTTACTCCTTAGAATATCAACTATCTTTCTCTTCCATGGAAGATAGTTAGAACCTACTAACTTAGGAATGTAGGCTATTTTAGAAGTCATAATGATGAATAAAAACAAAAAGTAAACCTTTGCAACTAAAATCCAAGAAGCTAATGACTAGAAGAAAAATGAAATAACCTGAAATTGTTCTTACATGTAAAAAAAATTCTTACTTGTGGATATTGAAGTAAGTTACCCTAGATACATATGCCGCATATATTTTGACTACAAATATCATAGGATATTACTAGCAACAATAAAAACTTTATTTCCAAATGCGCTGAATTTTAAATACTGAATAATATTTTTTTGAGGGTGGTTCATGAACATTGGGTGGCCGATACATCCACGGGAAAAATATAGGCAGATCAAGTTGAAGGGATATACCCATCGGCCAAACAATCAAGGCCTAACCCCAAGGGCATCGAGGCGATTTGACCCTGTGACCTCCCAACTGGAAAAGTACTTAACAACATGAACTCGACCAACTGAGCTAACCCTTTGATCCGAATTGGATCCATAAAAGACTGCCAAAGAACCATGACTGTATCAGGTCGGGACAAATCTCTAAAATTCCAAAACAACGATCAAAAACACCCTGAACCAGTGGCAATGGCAGTAGGCGTGGAACGACGAGGACCTCGATCAACGCGCGATGACTGAGGCCCATGGAGATTGTGTAGGAGGTCAAAGTAGCCCCTGGGAGCCCCGTATCGGGAAAAGGAGGTGGATTTTAATCGTGCATCGTTGGGCGAACAGGGCCAAAATGGAGGAGCCTCAAGCACTCGGTTGCGTCGGGAGCTGGAGAACCGCAGGTGAAAAGGCAAAAGCGCTAAAAGTACAAAGGCGGGACCCATGCTCCGAAAAACCGACGGTATTGATCGGGGTGCCCTCAAACAGTAAGAGGTTTTGGACGAGAGCGGGGCGATTCCATACATCGATTGACGCATGGCAAGTGGAGGTGAGAGAAAACAACCGTTGATCACATGTTATTGGTCGAGCAAGTCAACCACGCGGGACGTGCATATGGCGTCGGATTTGGAGGCCCCAGATCAGACGACTGAGATCAAGCCCGATGGAGGAGGTAGAATCGACGAAGCAATATGCTGCAATTTGTAAATATTTGGAATCTGTTTGACCACCACGGTGGAGGAAGAATGCATCCACGACGTAACTAAAGAAACGAACCGACGAAGCAGGCTAGCGTCGTTTAGAGGAGGAGAAGTGGCCACTCCCTGAGCGTTCATGATGACACCGAACAACGAACTCCAAGCGCAACAGCAGAAGGTGAATCGACAGAGGCGAAAGAGGAACCGAATAGGCATTGGAACGAATGGCTAAAAGCCATGAATAGAGACATAATACACAAGTTGAAGTTAGAGTCAGTGAGTGCGAACCCCGAGAGGAGGACTGAACACTGAGAGACAGAAGCTAGAGAATAAGGCAGTAAAGCAAAAAGCAGGAAGAGACAGAGGGCTGAGTTGATTAGTGGCAACATCGAGCACCAGAGAGCTTGAGAGATTCAAGCCATCCCATAGAGGAATCCGTTCGAACTAAGCACCACATTTGGCTCTTTCCACTGTAGGCCAGAAGGTCATAGAGTTGGTAGGAAGAAGAAGAGTCTATGTACTCCAGTGGTTTGGGGAATCCAAGAACCACCTTGCCAAGCAAACCTTCTTTAGGAGAACTCACTTTGAGTCCCTGTATTGTAATTCTCTGCTTAAAGGCACAATAAAACAAGGCCACCACTAGAAGCTAGACCGGAGATGTGGCCCTAGATAATAGGCTGAACTCCTTATTAAAATTCTTGTGTCTTTGTGTTTTCTTACTGTATTTCTCTGCTATCTTTCCATTTAAATGTTCGTGTGTTGGCAATCAGATCGATCCGTTGCTTAAATAACACAGAACACACACCAACACATGAGTCTATAATACATTTAAACAATAAATATTTAACTAATGTCACTCATAGGGTGATTATCAGATCAAGTGGTATTAGAGCTCTAGGCTGTAAGGTTAGACGAGCTTGTGCTGGTTTTAGCTGTTGAATGCTCACTAGATCAAAGATCCAATTAGGAGAAGGAGAGTTGGTCAAAACTAATCTTGAAATTGGGAGAGTCTATTCTCGAAAGACAATGTCAGAGGAAGGTTCTATGGGGCCAGAACCTCAATTCATGGAGAGTTTCCTAGCTATAAAGTCTATGGTAGAAGAAATGTATAGGGACTTTAGAAAGCATAAGGATGAAGATTCATCAGGTTCTAAACAAGATAAAGAAGAAGATGAGTCTCATTTCCATGACCACTCAAAAGGAAAAGGGAAAGAGGAAAGATTTCTAACACATCCTAATGGCACTGTGCATAATAAGAAAGCATCTTTGAATAAGATGGATGTTAAATTTGATGTGCCTATATATGATGGAGAGCTAAATGCTAAAAAATTGGACAACTGTATTAGACAAATTGATGTGTATTGCAGAGTGCAGAACATCAACTCAGACAAGAGAAAAATTCAGCTGGCAAGCCTACGCCTAGGAGGCATTGCCTTGGTTTGGTGGGAAGGCAGAACCCAAGCTGACATAAAGAAACATGGTAAAACCATCTCTGTATGGAGTGAATTTGTTGCTGTAATCAAAAAGCAGTTCTATCCATTGGCCTACATGCAACAAGCCATGATGAGTTGGCAAACTCTTCGGAAGTTGAAAGGGCAAAGTGTGCAACGGTATACTCAAGAATTTAGAAAGAGAGCATTGATGTTGGGTATATCATTAGACTAACCAGAGACTCTTTTGAAGTACATTGGTGGTCTACACAGCTACATGAGGCATACCATCTTCATGTTTAATCCCACTAGTATAGATGAGGTATTTGTACAAGATACTCATCTAGAAGCTAGAGGAAAGAATGGGAATCCAGAAGTTGGGGGACCATCCCAACGCACTGTAAGCAAGAGCAAGGAGGAAAGAAAGCAGAAGTGGAAAGCAAGGAAGGCTAATACTGCACAGAAAAGCAAAGTTTCATGCACTCACTGTAAAAAGGAGGGGCATGATAATGAGCACTGTTGGATTCTACATCAAGAGCTGAGACCTAAGAAGTCCGAGGGCAAGAAGAAGAAGACTGCTATAGCTATTCAGAAAGATTTGGGGTCAGACTCAGGAGATGAAACAATCATTGCAGCCTTAGGTATAAAAGGTAAGGATTCTGAAGCATCTACTAGTAATTTTGCTCAAACTATTATTGATGAAGAACATGAGAGAAAAAGACATGAGCTTTTTCATATTCAAGTTATTTCCAAACATCAAAAGGTTGATGCTTTGTTTGATAGTGGCTCACAAGTAAATCTGATTTTTAAAGCAATTGTAAAGGAATTGGGATTATCAACTATGCCTCACAAGAAACCATACCCATTAGGATGGTTGAATGATAAAGCACAACTACAAGTGACTAGACAGTGCAAACTCAAGTTTTCTTTTAGGTCAACATTTGTAGATGAGGTTGAGTTAGACATAATTCCTTTGGATATATGTGGAATTGTTTTAGGAAGTACTTACATGTATGATAGAAAGTGTTGAGAATGCAACAAGATAATGGAGCTTAGTGAAAAGAAGTCGCCTTCATTAAGTGGGCCCGCTGGGCAAGTTTTGGCGCAAAGTCTATTTTTAGACTATGTCTATTTTTAGACATATGGATCATGGTCTATGAGTTGCATGATGTTGTTTATGGATGATTGGTATGTTGGTTAAAAATAGATGGACTTCTTTTTAGACAAATAACGGAGTGGTACTGCCAGTCTAAAAATAGAACAGTCGAATATTATTAGCTCTTAATAATATTTGGACTATAAACATTATCTTATCCTCTTGGAGCACTTCAATTCGAGCTATGGATGTGGCACATGCAGCTGCCAGAAGGAAATACATGGTTCTTATGGGTTACTTGAGCTATTGCATGGAGGACTTCAGTTAGGACTTCAGTGATTGAATTCTGTGGAGTTGGATCAGGAGTTAATGGAGTTGTGTTCAGTTTGACTTAGTTGAACTAGTTGTATTTAGTCTAACTGATCAATAGACTAAGTGATGAGTGGTGTGAATTAGTTATTAATTAATTCACTAATTATTAACTCATAAAGCAACTAAAGAATACATCAGTTAACTCAGTGCAAGGACAGTTCAGTGGAGACAAGTGTTAGAGGTGAGTGAAAGGGCAACAACTGTCAGTTGTGACTATAGTTGTGCATGAGATTTTCACAATCAATGGATTGAGTATTGCCAATGAGGATTGTGTAGTGTTACACAAGGGAAATACGAGTTTGGATCAGCCATTCTCATCCATTCTCAAGCAGGATTGTGCAGTGGAGGTAGGTAAGCAGCGGAGGAGATTTGAACCTGTGATTGATTCAGATCTGAGCTAGTTTGTGTGTAACAGGTGGAGATAGTGCTGAGTACTTGTGAGGAGTATTGTACTATGTATTGTTACATGTTCGCAATCAATATAATATACATATAGTTGGGGGTTTTCAGTTGTATGCTTTCCCCGTGATATACTGTGTTGATATGTGTGATTGATGCTTCAATGTGCGCATGCGATTGTTTCTTAATACTACAAAATTGATGATCAACGTAGAGGAGGTTATGTATTATGCATGATTCCGCAAATAGTGTATAATCAGGATAATCTTTGTGAATAAGTGTCATATTATTCAAAATTTCTACAGTTTCTTTCTCTTAATTGATAGGACATGTCGACATCAAAACCATATGGAAATTTAAGCCAAGGTCTGGTGGGGGTCTGATATTCATTGGAATGCATTGTAAATGCAGCTAAACCCAGTACAGTAATCCTAGACAGATTCACTAGGAGACCTCCTTATGTTCTCATATTCAGATAATATCTGGAGGGGATTTTTCTTTCTTTCCCGCCTATTTATTAACAATTAGTGGAAAGCAGCTAGATCAACAATATGGTTAGGAGGTAAATATTTAAACCACTTTTTAACATCTCCTGCTAGTGTTTGTGCAAATAATATCATTTGTACATAAACCTCATCAACTTCATGTAACGCAAAATAAATTGTCATTTTATTTACATGTTGTTGAGCAGTATACTGACCAGTACCATCAAACTACAAAATTTAACTTTGGTAATCCTGTGGCATAGCATGTAAAGGGGATTGTAAGGCCAAAGGTGCATATCTGTCTGCCATGGCTAAAATTTTAGCTTGACTAGAAGGTGAAGTAGTGTTGCTTGAATATGAACTTGAAAAGCTAGGTGGAGAGGAAGTTTAGGTATGAATGGTTTTGTGGAATGAACTATGGTGGATATTATAGGTGAGGTGGTAGTGAATGAGGCTATATTTATAGTTTCTGAAGATACTATAGAGTGTTCAGGGGTAGTAGTAGTTAGGGCAACTAATTCAACTGACTGTTGAAAATAGGATTCGTCTATATGCCTTATCAAAGTGAAGGTTAACTCATGAAGTTTGTCAAAAGTATCCAGAACATGTTGATCTAAATCAGGATGTATAGTATCCTTCTTTGATTCAATAAATTGAATAAAATTGGGATTTATTATTGTATCATAGGTTGAATTTTCAGATTTGGTACGAAACAAAGAATGATCAAATGATAAATCAAATTGAATATCCTCTAAGCTTGATAACTCTTTAGGAAGTGAATTTGATTTGTTTAACTGACTAACCCTTCCTTGATTTTCTAACTTTTTAGGTTTTCTTAAAGTTATGTCAGGATCATCCACAATTGTAGCAGGTTGTGGATTAGGATGAGCCATGGTATAATATGTTCTTTTAGAAGCCAAAATTTTAACTTATAATGATGATTTCAAACAACCCTTTAAAACCTTAATGTGAAAAGTGAGGAAAACTTTTTCACTTAAGATTGATTTTAACTAGGGATTGAGATCCCTAGTATGGTTGCCACTTGTTATCACTTCGAAATTTCCAGGGGTTGTTCAATGTGTTAAAAAGAAATATTAGAGGTAACTACAAACCTACTTTGGAGCTTAGGATCTAACCTTCCTAACCTTAGAGAGGGCTCTCTCTATATGTTTTAACTTTGTTTATTTTTATGGATTTTAGGCTAGTTATGTATACTTAATTGGATTGGTTTTGATTGGTTGGTGGAATTCATGATCTAGATGAATAGGTGGTTTTTCCATTTCCATTGGGCTATGGAATTAATATGACTTTGAAAACAGAACAATCAACAAACTATAAATGAAGTATTACAGGGCAAGATAGGTGAGCTATATCAGATCTCAAGGCTGAATGGTGAAATGATTTTTTAATCGGGATTAAGGAACAATTAAGTATTAGTCAAACCAGATACTGAAGAAGGATGAAGAAGATCAATCAGGTTCAGAGGGAAATTAAGAATACTCTAAACCAGATATCAGAAGAAAACATACAAATGTATAACAGTTAAAAGCAGAGTGTAATGTTTAAGCAAATTCTGTAGTAAAATTCCTATTATAATATTTAAATTTAGAACACGTGAAAGTTTATGAAATACTTAGAAAGAAACATGAACAAATGAAATTTATACTTCGCTGAGATAGCTCAACACATGAATCCTGTAAAGAAGTCTCTTTATAACTTGTTCTGTCTGTCAACTGGAAGTTGGTACAATAACCCTCAGGTAATAGATCATTTAGCTACATAAATATTTAAAAATCCACACCTGATACTTCAAATAATGAAGTGTTTATACAAAACTTTACAAAATATCCTGTCAACTAACTAGGATTTATTTAAGGAAAATAAATATCTTTATGCAAAAAGATAGTGACACCTATTTAACTGAATGAAGTCAGTCCCTTTTTATTTGCTTGTTGTTACTAGACTGTTTCTTTCATCTGCTTATCTTTCCTGATTTTTTTTCTTTCACCTGCTTTCTTTCACGTTTTCTGCTACTTTCACCTGCTTGTCTTTCACCTAATTCTCTTATTTCATCCTTTATAGTAAGTCACACCCTTTTTCCCATGTTCCTTCATCTCGGAGTTCGATTTTCATCATCCTCTGATAAATCTCATCTGCTTCCGTATATTTGGCAAATGTAGGCTTATTCACAAAAAGGTGATTTACCTCATGCTGGAGGTAAAAGAAGTTTTCTAGAGTCTGGAGGAGAACTTTTCCTATGGGCACACCTTTCATGGATGAACTATTGGAAGTCTCTTTGGCTACTTCTCTCATATTTTTATCATAGTCTTCATGTTTCATCAGTTTATCATTGATTACCAAAGGATTAGGCAAACCCTTCTGTCTCAATACTTCAAACTTGTCAAAAAACCTGTTTACTGCAAGTTTCATGTTTTGACATTTCTCCTCAAGCTGTATCATTAGATTTATTTTGGAAATAACTTTTTTCACTTCTAGAATAGTCTCTGTTCTGTCAGTTATCCCAAGATCCTCTAATTCATACTTGTTTTTAGAATTTAGAAATTTGATTATTTTAGAGGCTTCCTTTAGTTTCTCCTTAAGATCTGCTTTTACCCTTTGAATTGCCTCACTGGCTTCCTTCACCAAATCATTCTGTTCAAATATTACCTGTATAGAAGGCCAAATATCATTAACTGAGTTAATGATATTGGCCCAGAAATGTTTCTTTGCTTGGGCAAAAGGCTTCTTTAGTGACAATTCTTTTTCTAGCTGGTGGATCCTGTCATTCAATATATTGGCTTTTTGTTTCTCAGCTTGATGCATTACTTATGCTAATTTCTTTTCATCTTATAAGTGCTTCACTTTCTCCTTGAGCTTATTAATTTGTGTTGTTTGAATGGACATATCTTCCATTTCTTGAATCAATTTGCTGGCCTCATCAGTGGGATGGGTTGTTGGTTTTGCTGATGTTGTTGTTGCTGTAGATGATGTAGCTGTTGTAGCTGATGTTGATGCTGTAGCTCTTATGGGAATAACAGTAATGGGAACTACTTCTCTGCTAGCTTATTTTTCCTGTACCAGTTTGGCCATTTCTGTCTCCATTTCTCTTAGTTGAGTCATCAACTGGATGATTAATTTCATCATCTCATCCTTTTGATTAAGTGTCTCCAAAACCTACTTGGTTTGTGGATGCTCAATGGTTGGTAGCTTTAGTTGTTTCTTGAGTGCAACTATGTTTGCATTTTTCTTTTTAATGATTTCTTCTGTTGCCTTGATGTCGGTTGGATTATAGCCAATTTCAATTACCAAATCTTCCAGTGACTTAATCCTATTGTCCTTTGCTTATGATGAGGCCCTTTAAGAGGATTCTTCAATTTCTGGACACTTATAGCTTTTTATGTCATGGTTGAATATTAAATTTCTCCTGCCTGTATATGAAATTCAACCTGGTCGATTGGATGCACATCCTTGGCATGAATTTCAAAGGTTGTTTTGTTATAATCTTCTGAAGTTCTTGGGGCCTTTACCTTTGGTTGTAGGAAAGTCATTTTCATTTTCCGTGTTTTGAGGTCAAAAGTTGAAAGCAACCTACTTTGATCACTGGGAGTTTGTTTCCAATATTGTGTACATTAGCAACTTTTAATGCTTCATTTTTTATTTTAATCTCTTTGTACCTCTCCATAATATCTTTCTCTTTCTCCACTGTTTTTCTAGATGATGAAACTTCTGCATTATTCTGATTTTGAATGATCTGTGCACTAGAAGATGAGGGCAGAGGTGTTTCTTCTAAATGTGTTGAGGGTGCATCACCTAGGATGATAATCTTTGTTTCTGCTTCAATTTCCAATTCATGCTCCATTACTGGATTTATCTTGGTTTTCTTTCTGCTACAAGCTTAAATTTTGTATCAGAAGTAGTTTCATCTGAGTAGGATCCTTCTTCTCTAGCCCTTTTTGAATTTCTGTCCTGTGGGTCTGGAGTATACAGGATGAAACTAGTATCAACCTACTTATCCACCTCCTAAAGAGTGCTTTCCAACCACTCTGACTGGTTGGAATACTTTTCAATTTCTGGTTTTGACTCATGAATGAAGGGGGTCAATTTAAATTTTACTCTTAATTTACTTATGACACCTAAAGGATCATAATTCCATTTGAAACTGCTACTGAACTTGAACTCTTGTAAACATTTATCTGCTTCCTTTCCAGAATTTCTATTGTTACATATAAAAGGCCCTCTTTGGTTTTTAATCTTGAACTGGGTCTTATTTTTAGCTGAAAGGAAATGAATTTCATTTGAATTCAAGATTTGTCTGATGTATTCCAAGGAAAATATCCTGATTGGGAGGTATTTGGGAAGCTTGCATGGAACTAAATGGCTTCCATACACTCTCATCTCTGTATGATATTGGTATAAATACTAGTCTCCTATTTTACTTTGATCTGAGAACTATAAAACCTTCTTTATCTCTTCACTGATTCACGACTAAATGCTAATGCTTAGGATATTGACAATTGGATAAAAAAAATGAATCAATGAAGTATTTACAGTTGGATTCTGTGGGATCCTTTTTGATCAAGGATGTCCAAAAGAAAACAGATTGGGGATTACCCTCTATGTCCAGTTTTTGGAGGCTGACTGCAAACCTTTCTGATTGGGAATATAAGAACATATGGAACAAAACTAAGGAGTATTTGAACACTCCTTCTTCATGCAACTTGAATAGCTAATCATGGATTGCATCTGCTAGGAATTGGGGAAAGTTGAAAGTTATAGCTAGAGGCTAGCTTGGGAAAAATATAGAGAGGAAAACCAGGATGGATTCATCTACATGTTCATCAGTAAAATATCCTAAAATACAAGATAACATGATTACAATTTACCTGGTTTGTTTTGGGAACATGGCAACAGAGTATGGTGGGTTTTTCTTAGGAATTTGAGCTGTTTCAAGGAGGAAGGTCTAAAAGATCTGAGACCTTTTAGGAAAGTATAGCTTTAGGTAAAGCTCAGTAAGGGTTTCTGTTATCACTTAAGAAGTATAATTCCCAAACTGCTCACATTAGTTTGATGGTAAAGATTCTGAGCTAGTCTTGGTTTGAGTTTTTGTTTGCCTTAGAGTCTGAGTCTTAGGAATCTACTATGCATTCTCATTCACCACTGGTCTCATAATTCACACAATCTCCATGTGTCAGCCTTGTTCAAAGGTTATTATGTGCTACAAAGCTCTTTAGGTGATTTCTTAGTGCATAATTCAGTTTTAGGTGTTTTCGCAGCGCAACATGTTTTAGGTGATTTCGTAGCGTATAATCCAGATTTTGCACTGACTGCGCTATGAAATCGGATATTTGTGCAATCCGCAGCAAATATTTCCCAACTGTCAAATCTGTCAAGTTTAGTTATGGTTGCATCATCCACTATCAGCTTATACACTCCACATATCATGTCCAACCGCTTATCTCCATCATTACAGTCGCTAGGTACTCTGGTACACTCGGATTGCAAGATCCAAGTAAAGTCAAGTATTCATAGTCTTAGTCATGATTATATTCATTGCATAAGGGACATATCTACAAACGTTCAATTTGAATGCATTACATATCAAGCGAGGCAGAGATCAAAGTTTGAAACAGAGCCAGTCATCAAACATATCATTCCGCTGGAGATTCATGGAGGGGTTTGTAGAGAGAAAGAATCACAGGTCAGGTAGGTGTTTAAGGACTGAACCTGAAGGTTTAGACATAACCTTGAGGAACAGAGAAGTTGAGCATGCATTCAAGCAAGCTAGGTGCTGGAATTTTTGCAAGAAACTCCAGGGAGGTCATGCACAAGTTACCAAGGAATTTGCCTTGAATTTCACAGGACTGAACTCAAAGGTTGGTATGCTTGAAATGCAGGTCTCAACAGACATAATATCCATAGTTACGGAGATTCCAAGAGGGAAAGAAACTTGGTTTAAGAATTTCAAATTTGATATGAACCCATGTAAAGAATTTCTGAAGCACGAGTTCTTTAACTCCGATTTAAACAAGTCTGTTCCTAGGAGTGGTGTCAAGGATTCGTATGCCAATTTGCTTACCTGCATACAAAAGTACCTTACCTGTGAAGGGAGATATAATAAGGTGTATTCATATCATTTTAAGATTCTGTTGCATTTCACAGGGAAGACATCTATTGATTTACCTTTCTTCTTATTCCGTAGCCTAAGCAAAATGTGTGATAAGGTGCAATTAAGGAAAGAGGCTTGTGAGACTTCATTGTTTCACCATGGATTAGTTAAGTTGATTGTTTTGCATGAACTCTAGAATGTTGGTAGAGACTGGCCCACGCTCATCTTCATGTCTGGTTTCAAGAACGAGACTGGTCTTAGTCCTCAAAATACAAAAGACTTGCCAGCAATCAATGATCATCAAGCAAAAACAAGATCCAGGAGGTTTATAAAGGTGAAGGCTAGGAAGCAGTTAAGGGAACCCACCAAGTCATTGATAATCCAAGATACACCCCAACAATCCTAGAAAGAGAAAATTCAAATCAGAGAAGGTGCACCTGAATCACCCACAGGTGAAGTAGTCCAGAGAAGAATGACAAGAAGCCAATTAGCTAGGGAAAAGGGAAAAGCAGTAGTGACTAAAGACACCCCGGTTTCAAAGGGAAGTCTTAACGACATATTGCAGGCAATTGATATTGAAGAGTCTCCCCTGGTTCAAGCAGATGGGATAGAGTCAGGAAAAGACAAGGCTAAGAAAAATAAAGCCTCGGAAAAGCTCAAGTTCAATGATCCAGTTGATAAATTTGTCTTTAGGCCAAGAAGACCCATAACGAGGAATTTCAAAGACATACAGGAGATACTGCTAGGAGCAGATGAAATAGAGGAGATAACACAACCTCATGAAGGAAAAGATAAAAGTAAAGCAGTTACCCTTCAGGAAGAAGATAGTGTTGAAGAGTTGAAAAGAAAGTTGGAATTGGCAAACTTTGAAATTGCTAGACTGAAGAAAGCCTCCAGAAAAGATGCAATTAAAGAAGCTTATTTTAACCAAATGCAAGCTCGGTGGGAGGACAAAACATTTCAAATACCAGAGGTGGTCGACTTTAATGTTCAATTCCATAGCTGGACTGTCCCTGCAATAAAGGAGGCACAATTCATCATAAAGGTCAATACAAAGCTAAGAGCTAGGACCAGAGTCATGAAGAAGCAAATTGAGGACTTAAAAATGCAGTTAGCTCAGCAGAAAAAATCTCCTTAAGGAAGTCACACAGCAAAAAATGTTATGTTCCAAATTTTGATGGTTTTTCCTTGTTATAATTTTTCTTGAGGAATCATACAGTTTCACTCAATTTTGAAAAGTTTTGGAGCAGTTGAAAAGGATGTTTGAATATAAAGAAGCTCAAGAAAGCAAAATTTGGATATTAGGCTGTGTTTTGGTGATTACACAGCAGTTTCGTAGCGTGCTACGAAACTGCTGAAGATAATGCCTAACGCATAGCAATTTCGTAGCGCGCTACGAAACTGCTGTAGCTACATAATTCAAACTCTCAACCAATTTTGAAAGACCGAGGGAAATTTTTTGAAAAAGAAAACTACTTCAAGGATCATGTAACAAGTGTCAACATTCAACAAGGGAAGAAACAAGGAGAAGAAACATATATTCGAACTCCAAACTTTTTGTTATCAAGTGATCAGAAATACCATAGTTCATGATATGTTAGACAGTTTGGAAGAGTTCTTGTTCTCACATATGGAAAAAAGTTGACAGCACAATCAAGCAGGTGGCATTCTAATATATTTTGGTATAATCAAAGAAGAAGGACATGGTTCATTAGTTCGAATATCTTTGAGGAAAACAAAAGGCAGATAAACAGGGGCAGTTTCCTGCTTTTCAGGAGCCAGGAAGAGGATGTGACATTAAAGATCAGCAGATAGCTACAAACACCCACTACAACTAAACTAAAAGAGACCACTTGTCAAAGAACGAGAATGGATTGTAATGAATGCTATTATTAGCATGATATGGAGTCAGACTCCTATTTGCCTTAGATCTCTAATAAGTCTAGTTAGCAGTTTGTTACATTTAATAGGTAGTTAAAGTATGAATAGGTGTCATAAGAAGTAGAATTCGAATTCCCCTCATGTTGGAGGAGGAATCTAAGCCTTGTAAAAGAATTCTATAAATAGGAGAAGGAGAAATGTACATAGGGTTGGAAATTTATTGAAAAAAAAGCTCTGATATTTGGCTTTATGTAAAGACTCTGTTTTAGCAATACAAGATTGGCTTTACTTCTCAGGATTCAGGAGGGATTCAATATTCAGAATGTGTTGTGTTTTTCTTTTCCCAATATTTGCAGTGGTATGAATGTGTAATCACTTAGAATTCACTCATGGTGCTCTAACTTTCTGTATACATTCATAGACTGTGTGGTCCTATATGTTTTTGGTATGTTCTGAATGTGTTGAATGCTGAATGCCCTGACTTCTATGTAAGGTTGATACTATTGTTATACTAAAATGATGTTGACTCCATAAGCCCAATGGATAGTTTCTAATTGTGTTTCCACCATTCATATTTTTACATTTGTTTCATAAGAGTTAGCCATCTTAATCATAATCAAAGATCATTAATCCTTTGAGAGAGCCCTCTCAGGTTGGGGAGGCTAAGCCTCAGCCTAAAGTAGGTTTGAAATAGTTACTTAAGGTCTTCCTGGTCAGCAACCTTCCAGGGTCAGATTTTGAGATAACAGTTTCAATGGAAATAGATACTCCCTCTGGTTGTGATTGGATCTGTAGCATTTGATTAAAGGATTGAGCATTAATAGTGAGTAGGATTTCTTGGGCAGGGGTGACTATGGCTCTTTCATTTGGAAAATAATTGATTTGGCATAGTCTGATGAGTTCAGGGAATTGGTAGGTCTATGGAAAGGAATATTTGGGTAGGTTAGAATCCTAGAGATGAATATCATCTACCCAGTCAATGAATTTATCATGGCTCCAGTAGTGGAGCTCCAAGAGATTGGACTCTGTCATAGTGTCAATGATTTTGAAGTCTTTATCAACCAAGGGTAGGTGTTCGATATATGCTACTGGTGGTTGAAGAGGGTTTACGTTTAGAACACTTTGGGAATCCATTAATTTTGATTTCTTTTATCAATTTGGTATTTAACTGATGGAGGTGGGTATTTAGGTTTATCGCATGGAGAAAGGCGGTATGGTGGTTTGGGACTAGGGGATGCGATAATATCTAGTGGCGCTGTGTGGTAGGGGAGGGGGTGGATGAAACCACCCATTTCACAACCTTCATTAGCTTTAAAGGTCAGATGTAGGGGGATGCGATAATGCATGAGGACTGTTGGATGTGATCAATGATCAGGCAGTGGACGGGGTTTTTATATGTGGGGAAGAGTATGAAGTGGGGTTGGACATTAATACCGTGGGGAGTTAACCATATAAGGTGGCGGAAATGTATTAAGCGGGGTGGGGGGAAGGAAAGTGGGGTCCGATTGCTTTTTATTTTATGATTTAAAACCATGCAAAAGTGGGTTTTGCATGTTTTAATTGAATTATGCAGAGTTAGTAAAGGAAAATGGGATTTAAATGATGGACATGGGTCCTTTAAGGGGAAAATAGGTTAGGGTAAGGGGAAAGGGATTTTAAACAAGGGAAGGGGATTTTCATTTGGGAAGGGTTAAAAAATGATATTTTTTGCTAAGCATAATGATGCTTATGATTTTTGAAAAGCCTTCTACCTACCCTCCAATTTATATTAACATTTTTTTCTTTCCTTTATTGGGTGCATTTGAGCTTGCTGACCCTTTTATTTTCTTTTGATAAGAAAACTAACTTATTTCTAACCTTATGCCTTCCAATGGATCATATTAAACTTATGAGCTCATTTTTATTCTCTACCTAACTAATGATCTGCCAAGATTAAATGGTTTGGTCATATCTTTATTCACTAACTATCATGACATGAAATTTAAAATCATGAATAATCAAGATTAAACTGTATGATCATCATGAATTGCGGCATTTTGCACAAGTCGCACACAATTTTATTTTCCAAGGAAAAGTAAACAAAGAGTAGTGGCATTTAAACGTGCAACACTTTCAGAATTTCTTTTTGTTTCTTTTTGTGGGGTTCATATTTTATATCTTTATTTCTTTTGGTCCTTTTATTATTCTTTTAGGACATACCCTGTTTTCATTTTTTAATATGGAAAACATTTGCAAACAAAGAAAAGGTATGTACAATATTATAAGACTTAACATATTCAATTCAAATTATGATCCCTATTATTATAGGAACCTAATAGGAGGCACACTTATCGTAAGCTGCCATAAAGGTTGTTGCATTAAGCGAAGTATGTTTTCATATGTGGTGGATGGTCTATGATGTATCACTAAGTTTTCAAGTGTGTGATCATATTCAAGTTCTATTACTGTTCACGTCAGTTCCACTGATCCCACACTTAGATAAATTCAAGAATTTTCCTAGCAAGCTAGCCTCATCCAACTTTCTTGAATTATGCACTTCGCATTTGCAACCCTCAAGATTTTCCCTTACCTGCTATAACTGTGCAATTATTATAACACCCAACCTCCCTTGGCATCCAAAACTATGGAGTGTGTTCCTCCAGTGTCCTTCCTTCAATCGGAACTCCCTGTCTCCAGAAACTGTGCAGTTTTGGCCCTCAGGCATCTCAATTGCCCAATACACCTTGCCTCCTAAAAGTGCACAGGTTCTTCCTCCCATGACCTTATCCTTCAGCAGTCACTTCCTGCTTAAACTACAAAATTTTGTCTCTCAGTGGCTTATGCAATTCGTTCCATCAGTAAGGAATGTGCAAAGATTTCCCTTAGTCTGGCCTGAGCTGTGCACTGCGCAATCCTAGTGATCAAGATTGACCCTTGTGTAGGTTTTAACCCTGTATAGAAATTACCTGCATACGAATTCTAAAGCATAGAAAATAAACAATGTGAGAGCATAACACATAAAACACATATACACAAAGATTTTCCCTTGGATCCCAAAACCGGGACTACCAGCCTGATTTTTCATTATGTTCCTTTCAATTTTACAATACATATTTATACATGCAGAAGCATCCAATACCATGGACCGAAAACCATCGCGTCCAAAACCATGCAGCAAAAACCATAGCATCCAAAACCATGTGCAAAAAATCATGCACAAAACCATAGGTAGGTCCACCCAACCTAATATAGGGTCCAAAAACAAAATTTTCCGAGGTGAAAAAGTGGAGTTACCTACAACCCTCAAACCCCCTGTGACCCCCCTGCTACGCAATCAACGCAATGAAGGGGGGGCTCCACCCCACTTCTAACCCCCCAATTAACTACGTGGGTTAGTCGTGGAAAGAATATAACACAACCCAACATTCTCCCACTTGTTTTTTTCTTTCCACAAGGGGGCCACACGAGAGCTTAGTCATTTATCTAGCCTTGCAATGCCCATTGTTTCTCTACACCAAGAGAACTTCTCAGAGCTCACAGATTTTGTCAATGCATCTGCAGTATTCTTCAAAGTTTCCACCTATACCAACAACACCTTTTTGTCTTGTATCATATCCCTCACAAAGTGATATTGAACATCAATGTGCTTTGTCTTTGAATGATATGCAGGGTTCTTTGCCAAGAAAATTGCACTTTGGCTGTCACAGTCTATCCTTATAGCTCCCTGTACTAACCCCATACTTGACACAATATCTGCAACCAAACTGCTTCCTTGCTTGCATGAGTGGTTGCCATGTATTCTGCCTCTGTAGTTGATAGTGCCACTACAAACTGTTTCTTACTCATCCAACTGACTTCACCTACAAATAAGTTAAACACATACCCACTTGTAGATATTCTTTGATCCGGATCTCTAGCCCAGTCTACATCAACAAAGCCATGAATATCCAACACTCTATCTGATCCTAGTCTTCCTTGGTAGCATAAACCATAATCACTAGTGCCACACAAATACCTGAAAACCCGCTTCATTTCTGTCTAGTGCTCTTTCCCTGGTTTTGACATAAACGTGCTCAATACTCCCACTGCATGTGCAATGTCTAGTGTAGTATAGACCATTGTATATATCAGGCTATTGACTGCACTTGCATATGGAACATGGGACATGTCCTCTTCCTCTTCTTGTGTCTTGGGACACTATTTATCAGATAACCTCACACCTACAGGAATAGGAACCTTCACTGGTTTACTATCCTGCATATTAAACCTCTACAATATTGTCTCGACATACTTCCTCTAGTTTAACCAAAGCTTCCTCTTTTCTCGGTCTCTTTTAATTTCCATGCCCAAAATATAGTTTGCAGCACCAAGATTTTTCAGGTCAAATTTGGAGGACAATTGTGTCTTCAAATCCTGGATAATTTCTTTGTCATTTCCAAACAGCAATATATCATCTGCATACCAGACCAGATAAATAACATGGTCACCCATTAATTTAAAATACACACAGTGATCCACTTTACTTCTGGTGAAGCCAAGTCCCCGTATAAATGTATCAAATTTTTGATACCACATCATTGGTGACTGTTTTAACCCATACACAGACTTCTTTAACTTGCATACCAATTCTTTCTTACCCTTCACCGCAAAACCTTCATGTTGCTTCATGTAAATCTCCTCTTCCAGATCCTTGTGAAGAAATGATGTCTTCACATCCATTTTTTCTACCTCAAAATAAAAAGCAGCAACAACAGATAAAAGTAATCTAATAGAAGTTACCTTGGCAACAGGAGAAAAAATATCACCAAAATCAATTCCTGACACCTGGGAATAACCTTTTGTTACCAACCGAGCTTTATATTTCTCCACCTTTCCTTCTGCATTTGTCTTCTTCTTGAACACCCATTTTCTGCCAATGGGTTTCCTTCCAGTCGAAAAATCCATCAAATCCCAAGCCTCATTTTTGTGCAAATATGCCATTTCATCAACCATGGTCTCTTTCTAGAGTTTTCCATCCTTTGAATCTAATACTTCCTTCACAGTTATGGGATCATCATCAGTAATAGATAAAGACAAATTTAAACAGAAAGCAGATGGACTATACCTTTCTGGCTGCCTTCTTTCTCGAATTGATCTTCTCACACTCGGAGTTTGTGGCTCTTCATATTTTGATTCCTCCTCTGCTGTAGAGTCTGATTCTTCCTACTTTAGCTCAAACTCTATCTTCTCAGGTTCCTTTGGTTGGACTTCATGTTTAATAACATATTTCACCTCTCTAAACACCAAATCTCGGCTGTACACAACCTTCCTTGTTACTGGGTTCCAAAGCTTATAACTCTTTAAACCATTCTTATACTCAATAAAGATACACTTTTCAGATTTATTATCCAACTTGGTTCTTTTCTCCTTTAGAACATGTACATATGCATCACATCCAAATACCCTTAGATGTGAAAGATAGGGTTTCTTACCAGTCCATACCTCTTATGGAGTCTTATCCTCCAACTTTGATGAAGGTGATCTGTTGACTATGTAACATGCTGTCTCCACTGCCTCTGCCTATAATTCCTGTCCTAACTCATCACCACTGAGCATGCTTCTTGCCCTTTCCATCAACGTCTTGTTCATTCTTTTTGCAACTCCATTGTGCTTAGGTGTGCATGGAGTAGTCCTCTGTCGTGCTATACCACATTTCTTACAGAATTCCTCAAATTCCTTACTATAAAACTCTCCATCGTAATCTGTCCTCAACACCTTTATCCTCTTCTCTGTCTGGTTTTCCACCAGAGCCTTAAATTCTTTAAACCGCTCAAAGACTTCAAATTTCTTCTTAAGGAAATATATCCATGTATTCCTTAAGAAGTCATCTATAAATGATACATAGTACACATACTTACCCAGTGATGGAACCTTCATAGGTCTAAACAAATCACTGTGCACAAGCTCTAATATCTGTTTCGTGATCTTACCACCGGAGGGGAAACTCACCCAATTCTGCTTCCCATATACACAATTTTCATAGAAATCAAAGTCCAGAGAGCTATTACTCATACCTTCTACCATACCCTTACCATGAAGTATTCGAAGGCCCTTCTCTCCAATATGTCCAAGCCTTTGATGCCACAACATAGTCTACTCTCTAGAGACCACTAGATTTTCTTCTTCACTTTCAGGAACCACAGAACTATTGCACCCATCAACAACAATTCTACCTTGAAACTCGTACAAAGTTCCAATCCGAACTTCCCGCATCAATACCAGTTCTCCCTGAACCATCTTGCAGGTATCCTTCTCAAACACTATTTTTACACCTGCATCATCTAGCTTTCTTACAGAAATCAGATTTCTGGCCAATGCAGGAATATGCAAAACATCCGGAAGTGTTCTAACCCTTCCACCTTGCAACTTCAACTTTACTTTTCCACGACCAATGGTTCTAGCCTTCCTATCATCCCCTAAGAACAAATCACCACCATCATATTTCTCATACTCGCAGAACCACTCTCTATGGGGAGTGAAGTGAAAGGATGCACCTGAGTCAATCAACCATGCCTCATGATCTACATGTGTACTTGAAGAAGCCGAGTACACATCCCCACCTTCATCTGAGGTGGTTTTTGCTTCTGTAGAAGGAGCATCAACAGATCCCTTTCCTTTGTCAAGGGCTTTAGATTTATAGTCCCTTTTGTAGTGCCCTTCCTTTCCACATTTCTAGCACACCACCTTTACATGTTTTCTTGGAGATTTAGATCTACCTCTAGATTTAGATCTCCCACTTGATGACTTATTTTTGTTTCTGTTATGGGATCGTCCTCATAGAGACAAGGCATCACCATTTTGGCTCTCCATATTTTTCCATATCATCTCCTCTATTAGCAAGGATGAGACTATTTCATCAAACTGCAAGGCAGTTGCATTGCTACCTATTGTAATAACCAAACTATCCCATGAATTTGGTAGAGAACACAACAAGATGATGCACTTATCTTCATCCGAAATTTTAATATCAATAGATAATAACTGACCTACCACAATATTAAATGCGTTCAGATGTTCTGTCACTGAGTCTCCATCTTTCATCATCAGGTTATACAACTTTTTTTGTAGGAACAATTTATTCACGACAGACTTAGATTAGTACAAAGTTCCTAACTTGTCCCACAAAGCCTTCACCGTAGCTTCCCCTAATACATTCAACAATTCTGAATCTGAGACACACAATCGTATTGTTCTCTTAGCCTTCCGATCCAAATTCTTCCTTTCTTCATCAGATACTCCCATTGGTTTAGTACCCAGATCTACCACGATCCACTGATCTTTATCCACCAACAAATCCTCCATCTTGAGTTTCCATAACTCAAAACTCTAACCATTAAATTTCTCGATCTCTATCTTTCCACTGCTCACCATCTTCTTTCACCACCATAATCGATCCCGTAGATCTCCCACTGAATAAGGTCTACCACAAGGCCCAAGTGAAACCCCTCAGCAACAAAGGTGTCCCCTTGAAGCCAAAACAACTCTGATACCAAATGTAGGTTTTAACCCCGTACAAAAATTATCTGCATACGAATTCTAAAACATAGAAAATAAACAATGCGAGAGCATAACACATAAAACACATATGCATAGAGATTTTCCCTTGGATCCCAAAACTGGGACTACCAACTTGATTTTTCATTATGTTCCTTTCAATGTTGCAATACATATTTATATATGCCGAAGCATCCAATACCATGGATTGAAAACCATCACGTCCAAAACCATGGACCGAAAACCATCACATCCAAAACCATGTGCAAAACATCATGCACAAAACCATAGGTAGGTCCGCCCCAACCTAATATAGGGTCCCAAAACAAAATTTTCCAGGGCGCTACCCCAGACCCAATAGAGTGGGGTTACCTGCACCCCTCAAACCCCCTGTGAACCCCCTCCCTCGCTATGCAATCGGCGCAACGAAAGGGTGGATTTTCCCCCTTTCTAACCCCCAGTTAACTATGTGGGCTAGTCGTGGAAAGAATATAACACAACCCAACACCTTGGCTATTTGAAATGCACAATTACATAGTTAATGGGCCTTCTCCCCTATCCTTTCACTCATTCCTAACCCAATTTATGAATCCAAGTGCAACATCTTAGACTAGGGGTTTATCATACTAATGTCATCTTGTCATGAGTGGATTACATATATAAGAATTCTACCTGGCTATGACAAGATGATGAAGAAAGATGTTAAGAAGGATGACATGCTAGATGACTATCAAGGAGCTGAGGAGAAATATACTTATCAGATAAGAAGACCAAATAACCCAGTGTATGATAGAAGATCTAGATCGAATGAAGACTCCATCTGGTGCATAACCCTTTGGAGGGTAGGTATGGAAAACAAATCACATCTTTTGAAATAAATCTCTTAGTGTAGGATGAAGGATTTCTTATCTTCATCGTTATTACGTCTTCAATGAAATGCATGGTTGGAAGCACTAAAATTCGTTCCATGTGTTTCCTCTAAGTGTCTTTCTCCCTTTTTCTTGTTGGATCAATTGTCATCTATTGGCATGTTTGGTTGTTATGACATGTTTGTGAAGCTTTTCTGGTAATCTTGAAGGTTAATATTTGTGTATACAAGTTGTCCTAGCCATGTAAATACCTTTCGCACTCATACACAAATTTTTAAGCATTGTCGCACAAGTGTCATCACGGTCGTCCTAAAGTCTATCAAAAGTGTCACACTTGTCAATTTTTATTTTAGGACAGTCTCACAGAGGGTAATGCTTTGTCTTGCTGTTTTGGTTGTCTATGTTGTTGTGTCGTTGAATTATGCTAAGTATGTAATCACAATTTCGAGTTCCTCACAAGTCACTTTCCTCTCACACTTAGCCATTTCTCTGAAAATCCTTCTCACCAACCAACTCACTTTTACCAGACCCCGATTGAAATGCGCACTACGCAATTTTAGAACTCAGTGGTGCTACCTTGCTACCTGGAACTGTGTAGTGAACAATCACTCTCCCCTAGGGTGTTTGCACTGAACAATTCTAGAGTTGAGCAACCTCCCTTCACCTCCAAAATTGTGCAGTAAATCCTCCTAGCTTGACCTGAACTACGCATTTCACAAGATCAGTCCTTAAGCTTCCTCCCTTGACTATTTGAATATTTCAATACACAAAGAAACCAGCTTGCCTTACCTCCCAAAACTATGCAGAAGTGTTCCCCAGTGTCCTCCCTCAGCTGGAACTGACTGTCCTTAAGAACTGCATAGTTTTGGCTTCTAGGCCTCTCTGCTGCCTAGTCCACCTTGCCTCTGAAGACTGCACAAAACTGACCTACCTTGGCCTCAACTTTCACCAGCCACTGCTGGCTTGAACTGTGCAATACTGTTTCCTAGTGGCCACTATGCAATTTTTATCGTTAGTGAGGACTATGCTCAAAAGTTCCTTAGTCAAGTCTAAATTGCAATCTACGCAGTCTCAGTGACCTACCTCTCTCCCTGTCATCTGGAACTGCGCAATGCATAGTTACTAGGCCCTCTCCTTCAACCCGTCACTTGTCCCAGGCTCAGTCCATGGGTAACAATGCATCCTCTTAGATTGGGGAGTTTTTCGTTTGATGTCGTCTCGTCATGAGTGAATTGCAGGAACAAGTAGACTGTTAGATCATGGTGAGATGATGAAGAAAGAGAAGAAGGAGAAAACATTCTAGAAGACCACTTATAACTAGAGGGACAAAGAAGCTTAATATCAAGAACAAGCAAATGGAACACATGCATGAAACTAGCTCTCAAGACCAAATATCATTGAAGACCCAACGTCATCAAGCTATACAAAGGAGAAGAGAAAGCACATCCAAGAACACATCTATCACTTAGCAGCAACATCAACTTGACATTGCCACCGCAGCAAGCTAGTCCATGTCAACAATGTCATGTCAAGTCATGTAATGAGCTCTCAAAGGTCACATCACTATTATGAGCCATGTATATTGTAAATCAAATGTAATTTAAAGTGGAATTCCAATGGACACACATGAATATGAAGAATCATGTCAGTTGAAAAGTCATAGGAAGTTGAACAATCATGAGGGAAGTCAAAGAGTCACAAGGGTTAAGCATCACCCCTTGGTTATATATACCCCCTCATTGTATGAGAAAAGGAATTTTCACCTTGGCTCCTCCCTCACAACATAGAGAGTTTTATTCGGTTCTTTGAGCACATTATGTGGTGGAATATGAGGTAACAAGAAACAAAGATTTATTAACTTCACTCTTTATGGGGAGAGTGGGATAGGATGAAGATATAATTGATTCGACCACTTCATCAAACTTAGTGGTATAAGTTTAACTCTCCAAGGGAAGAGTGGGATTGAATAGAATTGGAATGGGATCAATCACTTCGTCAAATGATGGTAGGCTGGGAGAAATCTTATGATAACCAGTTGGTAGTTTCTATTGAGAAACAATAATCTTTTCCAATAATTTTGAGGCTTCATCCATATGAGGGAAAAGGTGAGCTTGATGACTCACTTTGTGTAACCTAAAAGGAAACCTAAATTTACCTTTTCGTGGGAACCTTATAATCACTGATTGATGGATTAATAGTAAGTTGATGAGAACCTTCGGACCACACTTCTATGACTCTAGATACACTAGGACAATCCTTAAGAAAGTGGTCTCCCTTACAAACCTTGCAAGGGTATTTGGGCTTGCGATGCACGTTGGAGGGTTCCTTAGCATTATCAACACTTACAATAATGGTTAGTTGGTTTACATATTCCTTATCTTGCTTCTTCTTCTTCTTCTTCATTTTCTTCCTTTTCTTAGGCTCCTGGTTACTAAAATTAATATTTTCACTAGGTGAAGAAGAATAAAGGGAAGAAGACGTCATGGGCAAAGAATGTAAAGGGTCAACTAGAGATTGGTGTTGTTGAGGTGAAGGAACTTGGGTATTTGGGATCAACAACGTTGGAAACAACCATACCAGTAAACCTACCATGAATCCAAGAAGGGACAATGTAGCATACGAGGAGGACCAACATTTCCAAAGAAAGGAAAAGGACTAGGATCCTCGTTAAAAGGGGTTCGCTGATTGGTAAATTCTGGAATGGTTTCCATAGTGAATTTTGATTAGGAATTTTTTTTATAGTTTATGGTAGTTAAATCCACAATTTTAATCAATAAAATAAATAATAGCAGTTAAAAGGGTCAATAGGTATCAAAGGTTTACCAAGGTGATGTGAACTGCTATATATCGTTAGGTATGTGCAGACAATCTCCCTGCATGATGTGTTTAGTGTATCACATACAACAAAGCATTTGACTCAATTACTTATGGATGGTTTACAACCTAGAAAGGGGCTTCCTATACACGTGAGGATGCATGGAAGCACATTTTGTGTTAGTGTTGTCTAATGCATAACTATACGAAGGGAAGCATGTTATGCAACCATCTCAGAAAATAGAAGAAAAGATAGATCAATGACTTCAAAATTAGCCTCTTCGAGGGGGAAACCTACTTTACATTACACAAATGAACAATTCTTGGATAATTCAAATGACAAAACCTCATTTATATATATAGGAGTCTAAGGGGTCATAATATAACGAGAGCCGACATAACAATAATAATGTAAGGGGACAACAATAACAATAGTGGGCTTCTATGGGGCATAATAATAATAATATGGGGACTACATGGGCACAACAATAATAATAAGGGGGCTGCACTAATAATAACAATGAGGGAATACACTAGTATTATAGGGACCTAACATGCCCCTCTCCTTCAGAAACGTGTTTCCCTTAATGTTTGAGTAGTTTTGGATGCTTTTGTATAAATTTGTCATCCTCCCATGTGGAATCTTCAGCGTGTAAGTTCTTCCACTTGATGAGACACTCTGAAATCGATCAATTTCGTAATTGTCAAGTTCTTATTTCCGTGGCTACTTCATGTTCCAATATGATTTTTCCTTCGTCATTAAGTTTTGGAAATATTGTTTGAACTGGGAGCTTGTCACCTATAACCTTATTTAAGCATGAAACATGGAAATCTAGGTGTCACGTGGAATGAGTTGATCTTGCGGACAAGATAGACCTTCCTAGAATCTAAAGAAGACCTAATGACAAGCAAACCAACCAGACACTATATTTCTCTAAATGTGCTTTATAAATAATGGCAAACAAATGTGTTTAAGGCCTACCTCATGTCCAACGCAAGTTTGGGGATGTTTTTGCTCTTTTGATCCAAGTAAGTTCCTTTGTCACAAACCTGCAAACACAAACAAGGCAAATGATTAAATAGCACATAAATAACTAGTATTATAAAACATATTTAACATGAAATTCAAGGAGTCCATGAAACAAATAACATGAGACACTTGTTGAGAAAAATGAGCTTGATTGTATTAATTCAAAAGGAGAAGAACTTTACAACCTTTGCCTTGACGCTGTACAAGCTCCTCCCAGGGTCCAACAATAAGTCTCCTCTACTTTGAAAAGCTTCACTCACTCCCCAATGAAGCCAAAAAGGTATGTGATCTCTCCTCTTAAGCTCAAATAGGAAGTCTTGATTTCACTAGCATTTACCCTCAAAAGTTCAGCTTCTAACCTCCCTGGCCACTGATCCAATGCCTCAATTTATAGTGCAATGGAGATCAGTTACCAGCTCCTCCTTCAAAGGGATAGAGTCCTCCTTCAAAGGGATAGCTCCTCTCAACAAGGGATTAGTTCCTCCTCTCATGGGATGCATGAACCACTTGGAGCGAACAATCCACATAACAAATGCTTCTAGAAAACTCTAGAATTAACCCAAGATTAGTTTTTTAAGATAAAAATTGCGCCTTTTGACTTTTACAGGGGTACGCACCCTCCCCTTTACATACAGAGCATATAAGTACGCAGATATCCTGAACAGAAGGTGCGGGCCCG
>APFE031529369.1:0-16789 GCA_000404065.3 Pinus taeda | reverse complement strand
CTAATTTAGAGGAAAACATCAAGAATAATAACATTTGGAAACAGAGTACAATTAAGCAAATTCTATTTCAATCTCTTATGCAAATTATTCAGGAATGGATATGATGGTATTATGTGTTTAAATTAGTAAAGCAAGAGCATTTAAGAATTCATGCTTATAACTAATTTGGAAGAAAAAATCAAGAATAATAACATATGAAAACAGAGCACAATTAAGCGAATTCTGTTTCAATCTCTTATGCGAATTATTCAGAAATGGATATGATGGTATTATAGACTGATAAAAAATTTCAGACAAAGGTTAGAAAAACTTATTGAACTGCAGTCCGACACATGAATCCTGCAACAAGTCCAGTGCTTTAAATTGTCATCCAGCTAAGCCACGAAAAATTTCTCCAAGCACTTTTATTCTGAAGTCTCAATGTTACAACAAAGTAATGGAATCCCCCTTCAATACTCTTTTCAAGGGTTTACTTATACACTAAATAATTGAAAATATCTCACACTATCCTAGCCCATATTTTGGGGTGACTAAGGATTTTTTACAAGAAAACAGGAGACAAATGGTCTTGTGGATGGCATGGTGATAACTGCTGATGCGTTGTTCCCTGTCTTTGTGGATGTGCTGGAGGTAAGTGCTGGATGCGCTGCTCCATCTTCGGATGTGCTGGTGTGCCCGATATCCCACAAAAGACTTAGATTTCCTTCTTTCTGGGGTAAAGTCGGTGTGTCCTCAAGTATCTAGCTTTTCATAAACAGATACTGCACAGATATATTGTGGTTGTTTATATAGGATATTGGCATGATGATCTTCCTGGCCCGACTGAGATGATTCATTACCAATCACTTGTTCCATTATACCCAATTTAGGACTTTGACCGTTACTACTTTGCATGGCATTTGATTGTTGCCGAAAATTCAGTGCATTGGAGTTGTTCCACATTAACTTTGTTTTGATAGAGAAATATATAGGATTAGCATCAGTCACCCGAAGACGCTTGGATCTCCGTGCCTTTACATCTCCCCATGAAAGGTCACGATGATGCTCAAGAGCATTCCTGCTTTGATCCAATGCTTGGTTTACTTCATATTCATGCTCCTCAGGCCAGGAAACCTTAGGTACATATGTAGTATCTGTAGGCTCCAAATAAAATTTGTCAGAAATTTTAGCTTCAGAAATATCGAGGGAATTTACAAGGACATCTTCCTGTTTTTCATCTTTGTAATGGACCTCTACAGAAGGAGAGCTTGCCTTTCCCTGTACATCAGAATTAAAATCACGGCATTGAAACTTCAATACTTATTTTTCCAGATCTTGGTTTCTTGTTAAAGTCTTCAGGTTTGTTAGATTCTTCATGTTTGTTATACTCTACATGTTCAAATTGTTTAGTCATAGGCACAAGGTCATTTTGAGATGTCTCTTCCTCAAGAAGACCCTTTTGTTCACCACTCAAAGATCTTTGCGATTCACTGCTTAGTGCATTTTCTTCTGCATGTGAGTATCCACTCCCTTGAGATTCACTATCACTTGCACTAGAATCCTTGTCTCTTGATGAGCTTGCACTTATACGGGAAAATAATTTCAGCGCATTCCGTGCAGCAAGCCTTTGAGGTCTTGATGATTTTTCAGATACAATTTTTTCTTCATAGACTTTCCATGTCTAGAATATTTGTATTTTTTAATCCTTCCCCGAGTCCCATCACTCTCTTCCGCATATTTCTTCTTGACACGTCTTCCAGAAGATGTGAACATCGCACTCTCTGCCTTGTGTTTCTTCCTTTTGACCTGTGAAGATGTGCCTTGCTGCTATCTTCATCTTTTCTATTCTCATCTTCATCCACACTGCATTCTGTCTCCTCTGAAGAACTCGCATTCTGACTTCCCTGCTCGCCTTCACTTGTACCTTCTTCAGTGATATTATACTCAGATCATCGCTTTGTGCATCATTTTCTTGCTCCCTGTCCATAACATCTTCCAATTCTGTTGGTTGTTCCAGCCACCTATCCCTGTACGTATAATAGCTTCCAGCTCTTCAAATGTAGATATAGTCACAAGAGTAACATTTTCCACCATAACCATTCCCTTTGTATCTTTCTTAATGTCAAGTTTCAATATCTTTCCATTCTTTGACAGAAGCAAATCTACAAGTGCGTCCTGGTATAACTCCACCATATACACCTTTACTGAAAAAGGAGAACTTGTTACTGTCCCGACTAAGAATTTTAAAAAACTCCCTAATAGTCCTTGGGGTAAGACCTGGATTTTGATCTGAACCATAAACGATGAATGTTTTGCCTGATCCAGTTTTCCTCATATGCAAATATACAAACGTTATATCCATCAACTGCTGATTGTACCAGATACCTTGTATCCTCAAAGACTTCGTCTTGGGTAGCATTACCATCAAAAACAAAACATGATCAAACTGATGTCGCTTTGGCTTATCATCCTTCCATGGGTGCTCCATTGTAAATTCCTCTAGTGCAATAATTTCTGTTTCTCAAATGTTTCTCTGTTTGAAAAATACGGGTAGTCGAGCCATAATCATTGTTATCTCCTACATAACCATTGAACATAATGATAATAAGTGAGAAGAACAGAGCAACTCAAGTAGTAATTTCCATGCACCATGTCGATTTTCATTCTTGTCTAGATGAAAACTGACATTGTAATGCAGGCTACCAAAACCATCTGTACAAACATGAAGATATAGAGGAAAGAGTTCTGTTTCATAAGTAGCCATTCACGGCCAAAACATGCTTTTAATAGCTCAAACTTGTTTTTTTTTTTGAATATCTAATGTAGGATAGTGCAGCTTCATGACTTGCAGACTTATCATAAGGCGTTGAAAGCTCATTGACAAGTTCTTTTCCCATGTAAAACTCTTGGAATTTCTCTGCAAACTGATTCACATAAACATATTGATAAGGCCTTTCAGAATCATTAGTCTAGTTCTATTAATCTCAGAGAGCGTTTCCTGCATCTTTTTCTTCACTTCTTAAGAACGAGCTGTATAGTTGAAAACATCTGGTGTTACACTTCCATAATCTTTACTACTTGATCAGAGTCTTTTTCTGCATCATCTTCAAAACAACTTTTAAAGCAGATTTTGTGTTTAAACATACATATTTCATGTTTAAAGTTTTTGTATATATATTTTATTATATGGTAACCAATAAACATTATTTAATTACCATAAGGGTGGGATTATAATATAAAGATATATTTAACCAAAGGGCTTATAAAGCTGGGTTTTTAATGAATTTTTGGGAAAATAATTACTTTGGTTAAACTATATAATATAAGGGTTTTGGGATATTTATAAAAAGGGAGTTATATACTTAGGGTAAGGTATTTTATTAGGGATTTAGTATAATAGAGATAATGTAAATATGGCAAAGGACAAGGAAACTCAAAATATTTTTGCACATCTAAGAAAGTGATAACTTCTGAAGTAAATTGCAATATTTTATCTTCAACACTTAAACTTAGAATAACAAGTTATCTTGAGGGATTTTTATGGAATTTTGCATGAGTTTCCTAAGTAAAATAGGATTTTACTTAGGACAAAGTTAAAGATGGAAGATTATAATGATGGATTATCTTAAGTACTTAGGTCTTTTTGATCATTAGGCCGAGGGTTCGGTCCCTCCAGAGGTCAAGGAAATGCCTTGAGCCCCTTTGATCTCCAAATACCTTAGTACTTTGAGGGAAATTAATGAAACTTTTGAGGCGAAAGTGAAGAGGGAGGATAATGAGTTTGACTTTGCTTGTGGTGATTTTCCAGTGTATTTCCTGCTTTAGTACTTGTGATGAAAGTAAAGGATCAAAAACATGTAGCAGCATCATTCATCAGATAACACTTTGCAGCACCATCTACCTACCCTGTCTACTTAATAATACCATTTTCTCTTATTTATTAGGGTGCATTTAGACTTACAAACCCTCATCAACATTTTTTCTTTTCACAAGGAAAATCTATCTAATTCTACCCTTATTACATCCAAGGGCTCAGATAAAACGTTGAGACACCTATATTAACTCTAACTATCTACTTATCTGCCAAGATTAAACGTTTGGTCAGATATCTTACTCTAATCGTTATAACATGAAAAATTGAAATATGAGTAAGCGTAAGTCATATAAACAGTTTGAATATTACATGAACTTGTGCAAAGGTGGGAAAGCTGCACACACATTGTTTTAGTTACAAAAATGTAGTAGTGGCCATTTGCATTTGCACACTTTCCTTGGTCATTCTTTGCTTGGGGTTCATCTTCTTTCATTTCCTTGTTGACCACTCTTATTTTTTCTTACCCTTTATTTTTATCGTAGGGTACTAACCCTCTTTACATTTTAACTTTTTTGATTTTTTGGTTTTTCAAGAATATGGAACACCTTTGCTCAAGAAAGAAGGTTTGAACATATTCCATAGTTCGATCAAGACAATCATGAAAGATGAAACCTATTGGTATAGGAGGCTAACAACCAACACAGAAGTTAGATTTCCATGAAGACTTCTTATCAAACCATCTCTTGATACTATTATGGTGGAGTGTAATTTTTTATTTTTCTCTCATCCTTTCTTCCTGAAGTTTGTGGAGTGTATACATCGTACATTGGACTAGTTGGCAAGGCTTGCCTTCAGATTATTGGGATAGTTGAAGTGCAAGCAAGTAGATATTGGGTGGAAGGATGGCTTCTTTACCATAGGCCAAGAAGTATGATGAAGTATTCAAAGAGGGTTTGGGTGCTACGCGGTCAGCCCATAATGCATTATGTTAGTGTTAGTGTCTTCACACTACCATTAGTGATCAAAATTTACTCTTTTGCATTTCATATTAGGGGTCCCATTCTGATGAGGTTGCATTCCATTAGGTCATGGATATACTAATGATAGCTTTTAGTTCATATTTTCCCTCATGATATGTACTTGTTGACCTCCTTTCATACCTTTTAATCAATGATTTATGCTCATTTTCAATTCATTTCATCAATACATAGGGTTTTAGTCTCATTAGGTCTTAGGGTTTCCACCATGGTCAAAATTTAGTAATTATTGCTAATAATGGTCAGCAAAGACATGAGGAGGTCAATAATGATCTGAAAGTCATAATTTGTTAATTTGCAAGATTAATGAAGTTCTCACCTCAAAACTAGTTTTGAGGTGAAAACAAAGCATTTGTATTTTATTATTAAATTCCATGTAATTTTAACGTTCTAATATGTAATAATGGTTCCATGTTGCTCATAGACATCTGGTGATGTTGCCAAAGTACTGCCACTGCAAAGAGTCAAAGAATTTGAGCATCAATCCACCTATCAAAGCAAAGAAACCAAGCATCAAAAAACAGAGTGTTGGAAAAAATAGATAGACATTATAAAAGTGGGTTTTTATCAACAAAAATTGAAAAGTGAAAGCTAAGCCATCCTTCTATTTATCATTTCATTGTGTTAATGTTGAAGTTAAAAGTGCCAAAACGAGAACCAAGCATCGATTCCAAGCAACATTGGGCAAATACAAGTAAATTGCTATGTTTTTGGAGAAATCTGAGTGGCACTGAGCTTTTGAGGAGGGCGTTGTGTTTCCGAGTTGGCGCTGTGCACCTGGTATCATTTCTCTATGTAATTTTACACAGGTGTTGTGCTTTCAAAGTGGCACTGCGCACCTATGTGAGGCGTTGTGCTTCTGCCCAGGCAAGCTCCAAATTTCCCAAAACGTTCTACACCTACCAAATTCAGCTCAAAGTCATCAATTTCGCCCTCTTGCAAGTAAGTACAATCATCATATATTATGATCTAGGGTTTGTTATCCAAGTTTGGTGTTTAGCATACTTAAATATAAAACCCTAGCTTCTAGGGTGAAACCCTAGTTTTCTTCATATGAATAGTATATGTATACCCTATCTACTTTCCATTATTCCCTCAACCTCATTTTCACATGTCATATTTCCTAAATCCCATTCCCCTCATACATTTTCCCTAAATTCCTACTTACACTCTCCATCAACCCTACAAGCCCTACCCACTCTCCCTAAAACCCTACTCATCCCTAAAAACCTATTCACACATCATACTCTCACATATCCCTTCATCTTCACTATATTATTTTCATTCCTTCACACTATCCCATCATCACCCATACAAAACCATAAGTGTTCATAGCCACATAAAACCAATAGAAAGAGATAGTGAATATGACTATGAGGAAGAGACATTCAGTGACAGCTCCAAGGAGAGAAACATACAACAAAGGAAGCCTCATAAATGAGGAAGAATTATTTGAGAAGAGCCTAATAGTTTGAGGGAGTTACAAGCTTGTCCACTTGCCATTTCTTGCTTTAAACACTAGGCATGCTTTGTTTTTTGTGAAATGATAGAAAGAGTTAGATTTCATCATGAGTTGGCTAGGCTATTTGTGACTCATTTGCACAGTAATGAAGTAACCCTTGCTAGAATAACCCTCACCATATCAGCAGCTGTCATCTCAAAGGCTACAGGAATTCCAGATGTGGGTGAGAATTGGTACAAAGGTCAGGATATTGATGAGGAGTACTATGAGCCTTACATCAAGGCTAGATAGAAAGACAAAATGAAGAGAGTATTCCCCTTCAAGCTTTTGGAAGACAGATTGATGAAAATCATTATCAAGTACTTCACATGTGAAGGTAGGTTCTCCCAATTGTATGCCTATCACATTAGACTTCTCATGCATTTCAATAGAGTAAAGATGACGAATATCCCTTAATTCATGTTTAGAAACATTGAGAAGATGGCACATATTGTACAGAGGAATCCATGCCCCCAACAGTTGAATAGCATTTTCCATTACTCTTTTATTAAAATCATTGTTCTACACCAACTTAGCCTTCTTAATATGCCATGGGAGACTTTCATTTCTCATGAGATGTTCAAAGGCCCTCAAATCTTTTCATCAGTACATCATGAAGAAGGTGGACCTTCAAGCCATTAAAAAGTCAAACAGACTAAAACTCTTGTAGTGCCAGTGTTTGTGACATATAAGAGGGGTACTAGGAAACGTTTTGCAGCTGCTAGGCAAGTATTATCTCCAAAACGTGTGGAAGGGGTCTTTCCTTCATCATCAAGCCATAGGCAAATTCTATGTCCACAAGGTGTGGAAGGGGATTTACCTTCTTCTTCAAAAAAATAGGTACAAGTTAGCCAGCAAAGCAAGGGAAAAATTAAGGGCAAGAAAAATGTGTAAGAAGAGGATCTTAGTGATAAGCAGGAAAGAGATTTCAATCTTGTTGAGCATGAGGAGCCACAACAACACTTTACTCATCATGGAGTTGACATTATTTACTTGGAAGCTCAGGATCTAAAGACTATCAAAGACATGATCATAAAGGAACAAGAAGCTGAAATACAATCCATTTCAGATAATTTAGAGAGAGGTAAGTTCATCATCAAATATTTAGATCAATAAAACAAGCAATTGAGCGATAAGGAAATCCTCATGGAGCTACAAATGATCAAAGAAAACAAGCAAAAGGCTAATCTGGCTCATGTAAAGTTGACTTCTATTGAGCAAGACATTGAGAATAATAGGGAATCATGGCTTGAGAGGGTCAACATACACCTTGAGGGGCTGATTGAGAAGGCCAACAGGGATAAGAAGATGCTTCACCACATGGCCTACCATTACTTGACCCGCAGAAAAATCTATAACGTAAGGATCATGAATCTTAAAGCTAGGTTGAGGAAGGCTTTAAAGAGAAAAAAGGAGAAAGATAAGTTGAAGATACTAGCTGAAGCCTCACTAGCCCATCAAAGCAACTAATGGTGGTGTCCCATGCTAAATATGGGCAAGTTTTGAAGATTTTGGTTTTTCGTTTTCAAATTTTGAAATTTGCAACACAGGAAATTGGCTCAGAAGCGCAGTGCCACCGGCACTGCACTTTTCCCTGAAGCACTTGTTGGAGGAAAAGTTTATACATTTGGATTCATCATGATGAGAGCATTCCTCCCTGAGAATTTCAGAATTTTTGGAGCAAAACTAGGTCACCAAAAGGTCCAAAAACTACCAAAAAATGACCTCTTTGCCTCTTTTTGGACACACAGAAGTAGCCTTGGGAGATTAAATTTTTGAGGGGGCAAATGACCTCCAAATTGAAAACTTCAAGTTGTTACAAAAGCTAGGTAGGAATACCTTTCCAATGAGCCATCTTGGCTAAATTTGGCTAAGCGGAAGGCCTTCAAAAGTCGGTGGAAAGTAACACTGCACTTTTGACCAGTTTGCCAGAAAATCAATTTTTAGCCTATTTTCACTGCAAGTTGACTTTCTCTCTCTTCATGGATGATTTTATGATTGTAATTAATGACTTGGAATGCAAGTGTAATATTTAAATGACCTTAGAGGGTATACTCATCATTTTGAGGTTGTTTGGGGTTAATGAATCAGTATCCATGCTTATCAAGGCAAGTTGTTCCACTACCTATATTCCTGGTCCTTGTTTGGAAATGGTTGTAACAATTCCTTTTCTCTTGGTTTCGGCCCCTGATGGCTAGCATAAGTGGTTTGATGTCTATATTATATATTTTTTCTATCATTAGCAAAGGTTGGACACTCTTGGATGTTGTGAGCTACATTATACACCTTTATCAGCAGTTTGGCAAGGAAATAAACTAGGATTTGCAGATATTTTGATGGGATACTTTTGGTATGGTGTTTTTTCATAGTTTCTTCTTCTGTTATTAGTTTTTTACATGTTTTATGTATCTCACAATCTAATCCATTTCTTCTAGCTGAATGAAATCAAGATAGATAGGTAGAATTCATTGTTTACAGTTCTCTACCTTAGGAAGCCATTCAGTTTTCTATGTTTTCTACTGTTTGAGAAGGATACATGATCTTTGCATGCCCTTCTCAGCTCCTCACCAGTATTATACCTATCATCTCATTCAATTTCAAGTGTCACAGCACCTACCTACCTCACCCCATAGAACACCCTACATCCTGACTTAATTTCCCAGACCCAAAACTGCCTGGCTCCATTTGATCCAGTAAAAAACCCAAAAAAATCAATTAAAAACCCTAGAGCTACTATACCTAGCCTAAAATACATATCTGATCCAATCATCTTGACTAAGATTCATAAGCAGAGAGTCCTCTCCTGACTTGGTAGGGCTAGCTACTAGGTTAAGCTTGGTTTGTGGTTATCCTAGGATTGCATTCCTTTAGCCTAAGGTCAATCTAGGCTCTAACACATTTGTCAGGGAAGAATTCCAGTAGCGTTGTTTAGAGTAAATAATATTTTTGATAATGCTAATAAGGTTTTTGTTTGTGGATTCTGTGAGACTGTTTCCTTCTGGGTAGTAGTTGGATGAGTGTTTCAGCACAATACCTTTTTGTAATGCAAAATCATAAAGTTTTAAAGGCAAAAATATGTTGCATTATAAAAAACAAGTGATAGCGGAATGCCAAAGTGTGAGATGATGTTCTGCTGGAGGAAGCTGATGACCTCCTGGTCATTCACTTGCTTGAGCGAAACTGCTTCGGTCTACCGCATGAAGTAATCAGTTGATGTTGGAATGTAGTGGTGTCGTTTTGATGAATGTGGGAAAATCTTCCCAGTGATGTTTAGGCCCCATTGTTGAAACAGTTCAATCACTACAATAGGGTGCAGTGGGGTTGCTGACCTTCATGTTTTTTCGGCACATCACTGACAGACTGAGAACTGCCAGGCATAAGTGTGTGCATCTTTGAATAATGTGGGCTAGTAGAAACTGGGTCACATAACTTTGTGTGTAGTGGTGTTTCCCGCAAGGTGACCCCTAGCGGGTTCATCATAAAAACCTTGAAATACCTTCTCTAAGTCATGTGCCTTTAGGCACCTAAGAAAAGCTTCATTTTTATGCTTCTTATAAATCATTCTGTGTGCCGAATGATATGCTAAAGCTTTGAGGCACAATTCCCTCTTCTGTCTAATGGAGAAGTGAGAGGGTACAGCTTTGTGCTCAAGGTACTGGCACACATTTGTGTACCAAGAGGTTCCATCTTCAATAGGTGTTTCTCGCCTTATGTCATTCATCTCAACTTCCTACTCCCAACCGACGAGCTCTTATTAACTCTCTAATGCATGTACTGCTTCACCTGCAAGTCTGTAGAGCCCACGTCCTTTGATTGTGTGAACTAGCTTGATTTCAAGATCATACTCTTGCAATCCTATCATCTAGTTCACACGTTGTTCACCCAGTTCTTGTTGTACAAGCAGTGTGCTGATTGTTGGGTGAGGGACGTAGACTATGTAGAGTTTCATAAGAAATTAGGGCGTGACATGTTTGACCGTCTTGTAGACTGCACATGCTTGGTTGTCAACAACGGGGTAGTTGAGTTCTGGTCCCTACATGCTTGTGCTCATGAATGATGTGGGATGTTCATTGTTCATATCGTCCCTCTGAGTGAGTACTGTAGTGAGCGAATTATCAAAGGTGAAGGTGTATAGTAGGAAATCCTTCTTGAAGTCTGTACTATAGAGTGCAGGTGCTTCTACATTAGCTTGCCAGATACAAGTGAATGCATACTTTTCCCTCTTGCCCTAGCTGTAGATTGCATCTTTCTTGATCATGTTCTGCACATGGAAAATTTTAGGGGCTGATATTCGCAAGTGGGCTAATTTTTCACGCATTTTCCAAAAAAAAGATTCACCAATTCCCATTTTTCCTAAAAACTATTCACCCAAATTTTATACATTCATTACTGTACCATAAAAATCGCCATTATTTTATAGAGACTATATAAAATCATTAGAAATTTGAATATTCTTAGAAGAATATCACAAAAAATTTTACATTTCCTATATTGGGGACTAGTAAGATTTGCTAAGGTTTGTAAACATTAAGATAAATATCCATCCTTAAAATTTTCCTTGGCACTCCTGCATGGGCTTGACTATATACACATAATCCAAGATGAACTTCCTGAGGAAGTTTATCTTGCCCAAGAAGGATTGCATGGCTTTCTTGTTGGCTAGGTGAGGGATTTGTGTAATATTTTGGACTTATTCTGGATCCACCTTGATCCCTCATTCGGAAACAATGTGTCTGAGAAGGTTCCCCTCAAACATTGAGAATACACTCTTTTTGGGATTCAAGGAAATCCCATATTTCTGGCATCGTTAAATTTTTTTCTTCACATGGTGTATGTGGTCCTCACATCTTCTTGATAACACAGTCACATCATCGAGGTATACCACTATGCTTTGTTCGATGATTCCACAGAAGGTGATGTCCATGTGCACTAAAAGGTTATGCCTGCATCTACAAATCCAAACAACATTCATCTATATGCGAATGTACCCCACTTGGTACAGAAGGGAGTCTTAAGTCAGTTAAGTTCTGCTACCAGAACTTGATTGTATATTGAAAAATCGTTGAGTAGGGAAAACATCTGTGCCCCAGATAATGTTTATAGAATGTGGTCCATAGACAACACGGGGTAGTCATCTTTGTCCAAGGTGTGGTTCACATTCTGGAAATCAACATACAAGCATAATTCCCTAGAATTCCTTTGTACATGAATAAGTTTTGAAACCCAAGTAAAATGTCGAACTTTGCATATGATCCGTGCATCCAACATCTTGGTGAGCTCTTTCTGTATGAGGGGTTCAAGTGACAGATGTACTTTTCTTAGCTTCTACTGATATGACTTGACCCCTTCTTTGATCAGAATTATGTGTTGGATTATTTGCGTGTCATAAGTTTTCAGATCATCGTACATCCACGTGAACACATCTCGATACTGTTTGAACAAGTAGACAAAGGCTTGTAGCTCTTGTTTTTTGCAACATGTACTGAGATTGAGTGATCCAGGTGGATATTGATGGCCACCTACCAAGTCCACCTGGACCCCCACCATTATTTCTCTCAGCATTTTCAATTTCCTTAATTATAGCACAACTTACTATTTTTTGCAGTTTTTCGGGTCCTGAACTTCCGGAGCCATTTTGAGGGTTTAAATGACATTTTTTGGGAAATCTGGGGGCAGCATGGGTCCATGGACTGATGTTGTTCTTCCCAAAGTGGTAGTGCTTGGATAGATCTTTCTAACGAGCTATTGTACGCATCAAACAGAGATCGTATGCCAAAGTTATGACCCTAGGAAGTTGATGTACCAATTTACCCAAACGGGGCCCACAGTTTGGCCTTTCATCTTCTAGGGTTAGGTTTTGGAATGTTAAGGGTTTTCCATTATTTCTCAACAATAAGTAGGTCTTCGAGCCTCATTGTAACACAATTCAAAGGCATGTAGCCACCACATCTCTTCTCAAAGATAAGCTACCATCGCCCTAGCTGGTTTATTTCCATTACTGTTTCTAAGCATATTTCAGTATTTTACATTAATGAAATGAAGTATTATTTCCATTGCATATAGGTGTCTATGGTTATCTCTGTAATTTGTTGCATTCCTATTTAAGTCAGGATCAGTGGTATCAGAGCGGTCTGTTTTTCTCTGTTTTTCTTTGCATGTCCCCAACAAGGTCAGGATATAAGGAGTTAGGGATTGAACTGGTCAAACCTTTGCAAGACGAACCTCGCAAATCCCGACGGCCTCCCATGGTGGATGAGAACAAAGATGAGGGTGTAGGATATCCTATAAAAATCTTGCTCAAAGAAGCCCTCGAGCGACAATACAATGCGATGATGGACAACTTTGCCCAGATCTTTCAGCCACTACCTAGAAGCGATGCATCACCTTCCAGCAGCTACTCTAGAAATGCCACGCCCTTTAAGGTAGAAGTTAATTTTGAAATCCCCATATTCGAGGGACAGATAGATGTAGATGCCTTAGATAAATGGTTAAATCTGCTAGAGCGTTATTTTCTGTTCATGGGTCCTCACATCTTCTTGAGAACACAATCACATCATTGAGGTATACCACTACACTCTGTCCGATGATTCCACAAAAAATGATGTCCATGTGCGCTAAAAGGTTGTGCTTGCATCTACGAATCGAAACAACATTCGTCTATATGCGAATGTACCCCACTTGGTGCAGAAGGGAGTCTTAAGCCTGTTAAGTTCTGCTACCAGAACCTGATTGTATATTGAAAAATTGTCGAGTAGGGAAAACATCTGTGCCCCAGATAATGTTTATAGAATGTGGTCTATAGACAACACGGGGTAGTCGTCTTTGTCCAAGGTGCGGTTCACATTCTGGAAATCAACAAACAAGCGTAATTCCCTAAAATTCTTGTGTACATGAATAAGTTTTGAAACCCAAGTAGAATGTTGAACTTTGCATATGATCCGTGCATCCAACATCTTGGTGAGCTCTTTCTGTATGACGGGTTCAAGTGACAGATGTACTTTTCTCAGCTTCTATTGATATGCCTTGACCCCTTCTTTGATCAGAATGATGTGTTGAATTATCCACGTGTCATAAGTTTTCAGATCATCACGTCCATGTGAACACATCCCGATATTGTTTGAACAAGTAGACAAAGGCTTGTAGCTCTTGTTTTTTGCAACGCGTACTGAGATTGAGTGATCTAGGTAGATATTGGTGGCCACCTGCCAAGTCCACCTGGACCCCCACCATTATTTCTCTCATCATTTTCAGTTTTCTTAATTGTAGCACAACTTACTATTTTTAGCGGTTTTTCGGGTCCTGAACTTCCATAGCCGTTTTGAGGCCCTAAATGACGTTTTTTGGGAAATCTGGGGGCAACATGGGTCCACGAACCGATGTTTCCCTTCCCAAAGTGATAGTTATCAGATAGATCTTTCTAACGAGTTGTTGTACGTGTCAAACAGAGATCGTATGCCAAATTTACGACCCCAGGAAGTTGATGTACCAATTTTCCCAAACGGGGCCCACAGATTAGCGTTTCATCTTCTAGGGTTAGGTTTTGGAATGTTAAGGGTTTTCCATTATCTCTCAACAATAAATATTCCTTCAAGCCTCATTGTAACATAGTTTAGAGGCATGTAGCCATCACATCTCTTCTCAAAGATAAGCTACCATTGCCCTAGCTGGTTTATTTCCATTACTGTTTCTAAGCATATTTCAGTATTTTACATTTATGAAATGAAGTATTATTTCCATTGCATATAGGTGTTTATGGTTATCTATGCAATTTTTTGCATTCCTATTTAAGTCCGGATCAATGGTATCAGAGTGGTCTGTTTTATCTATGTTTTTCTTTGCATGTCCCCAACGAGGTCAGGATATAAGGAGTTAGGGCTTGAACTGGTCGAACCTTTGCAAGACCAACCTCGCAAATCCCTATGGCCTCCCATGGTGTTTGAGAAGAAAGATGAGGGGGCATGAGATCCTATCAAAATCTTGCTCGAAGAAGCCCTCGAGCGAAAACAGAACGTGATGATGGACAACCTTGGCCAGATCCTTCAACGACTACCTAGAAGCGACGCATCGGCTTCCAGCAGCTACTCTGGAAATGCCATGCCCTTTAAGGTACAAGTTAATTTTGAAATCCCCATATTCAAGGATCAGATAGATGTATATGATGTAGATAAATAGTTAAATCTGCTAGAATGTTAGTTTTCTGTTCATGAATTTTCGAGTCAGGAAAAGATTTTTTTCACTCTTCTCAAAGCAGCCCCCCATGTCAAGCACTGGTGGGAAACCTACTATGAGCAGAAGGATGAAAATACCGGCTCACTATTTTCAATCTCACCCACCTGGAATTCATTCCGGGATGCTATAAAGAAGCAGTACTACCCTGTCGGAAGCTATGATGATGACTACATAAAGTGGACCACACTGCAGCAGGGAAGCGACCAAGACGTGTCAGAGTTCATCAATCTTTTCCATACCATTCGAACAAAGTTGGGTATCAAGGATTCAGAGCAGCATTTGATACTCAAATACCGTGGCTACCTGCACAAGTACATCCAGGAAGAAATAGAATTCTTGAACATCTCATCGCTTGGCAAAGCATACCGACATGCCATCAAGGTCGAGCAGAAATTTAAACAAAAGAAGCGAGACTTTGGATCTGCGAATCCGAAGCAAGGGAAAGGTGTCCATAAACCACAGAAAAGGACAAAGCCAAGGTGAGGTAGCCCAAGACAACCTGCCAAAGCTGTAAGCAAAGAACAACGTCGTGAAGCCGAAAAAGGACATGAGAAAATGGTGTGAATTCCATAAGAGCTCCACTCACAGCACAAGTGAGTGTCAGGCTAAGCAGTCACTGGTGGCTGAGCTAAAGGTTTCAAAATCATATGCATGTTACGACTATGAGTTAAAACCCAACAAATGGAATGACAAAGGGAAGCAGATCATTGATGCAGATCCTAATGCCACTATTGCTACGGCCAAAAATGAACTCGAAGATCCAGAGGAGGAGGAGCATCTCTTCCACTCCCAGTTGTGGGTAAAGGGCTCCCTACTACAGTTCATTGTTGATAGCGGGAGCCAAAAGAACCTCACTTTTGCAGAGGTAGTGAAGCGGTTGGGCTTACCGACCACAGCACATCCACAACTATACACCATCGAGTGCCTTCACCAAGGACAGGATCTTCACATGAGCTAGCAGTGTCTCCTTCCATACAACATCAAGCCCTTCATGGATGAGGTATTGTGTAACATTGCTCCCCTTGAAGTTTGTGATGTATTATTAGGACAACCATACTTGTGGAAGTGACATGCTATGCATGAATCAAGGCCCCGTGTTGTTATTATTACATTGGGAAATAAGTTGTACATGATACCAGAGGTAGCACCGCCTACCGCCATCTCTTTGATTACTGCAAAATAATGTAGTAAGCTCATTTCCAAAACTGGGAAATTTGTTTTCCTGATGATACGCCCTCAAGGAAAGAAGAAAATGGTATCAATAGCCTCCAGAAAAGGCCCCTTCGCACGACAACTACAGATGGACAAGGTCATGGAGGAGTACGAAGGCATCTTCACCTCCCCCACAGGGGTTCCTCTGCACTGTCAGGTCAAGCACTACATCGATCTGACCCTAGGTGTGCCGCTACCTAATGGACCAATTTATCAGTGCTCCATTCTAGAGAACAATGAAATCAAGAGGTAGATTCAGGAGCTGCTGCAGAAAGGTCACATCCATCCGATTTCATCACCTTGTTGGAGCCCGATTATGTTTGTACAGAAGAAGGATGGGACTTGGAGACTCTGTATTGACTACTGGGAGCTGAACAAGATCACTGTCTGTAATAGGTACCTGATCCTGTGGATTGATGACCTCCTGGAGCAACTAAAAGGGGAAAAATATTTCAGCAAGATCGATCTGAAGTTAGGATATCACCAGGTACCAATCGAACCCTCTGATGTGTGGAAGACTACCTTCAAAGCCAAGGAGGGCCTTTTTGAATGGTTGGTTATGCCTTTTGGATTAATGAATGCTCCTGCAACCTTCATGAGGCTAATCAATGACATCTTCTAGCCATTCACCAACTCATTTGTAGTGGTATACTTGGATGACATTTTGATCTTCAACCATAGTTGGGAAGAGCATCTCCACCACATTTGACAGGTTCTCCAAACATTGCAACAACACAAGCTATGTGCCAATTTGGAGAAATGCACTTTTGGCATGACCTAGGTTCAGTATCTAGGATATATAATTGATGAAAAAGGGGTGCATGTAGATCCAGCCAAGATCCAAGTCATTCGAGATTGGCAATCTCCAACCACTCTGGTAGAGCTCCGCAGCTTTCTAGGTCTTGTCAACTTCTACCACAGGTTCATTTTGGGGTTTTCTCATATCACTTGGCCCTTGAGTCAAGTCACCAAGGGAGGAGTGAAAGCAAAATTCTTTTGGTCTAAATCTCAACAGAA
>APFE031529366.1:0-16000 GCA_000404065.3 Pinus taeda | reverse complement strand
GACACCACCAGAGCCATGAATGAGTCACAATGAGGTCACTAAGTTTCTCAAAGGCTGAGCAACACTTTTACCAGGGGAGTATGATAGGCCTCTAAATTAGACATAAACTAAGGCCTATTTTACCATCCTTCAGCAAATTAAACCTCTATTTTTTCGTTAGATAATGCATTTTTAACTTTAATATGTTTATTAGGAAGGTTTATGGGAAATTGAATATTTGTGCCTAATATTATTTGTTTTTGTGGAATATTGTGAGAATATTGGGCAGATTATGGAGATTTGGATGAAGAGATAATATAGGGACCTGCTCCCTACTACAGGAGCATCAATATTAAATAATAAATCAACGAGACATTCTGGAATTATGGCACAGATTGTGGAGCTCCAATCATTAAGAAAACTAGGAATGTGTTACGTGCCATTTAATGCAGATTCCTAGTATTGGGAACCAGATCCACTAATCAAGGTATTTTGGTGGGAAAATCTTCCTCCTTTCATGGAGAATGATTGCTAATCATTTTTTTATAAGTAACAAATCAAATTTGCCTCTAGGGTGGATTTTTCTTAGTCTTCCAATGTGGAGAGAACTTGTATTTTTGCAGCTCCACTTTCATTTTTTACATGGATGTAATTGTATTGATGGAAATAGTGAAGAATAGTGACCTACTTAGCTTCTAGATCTTGGTATCCTTCGTACGACTTTGAGTTTCCTTGGGCTTGTCCATCCCAAGAGCCTCAGTGCCCTTTTGTATCATTTTATTTTCTTCCTTTCACTTCTTATTCACATGCATCTCGTGTTCTTGTCTTTCTTCTATTTCTATATTTAGTATTAATGATTTCTTGTTGTAGGATAGGGTTAAATGGTTGAAGTAAGTTATTTGGTAGGATCAAAAGAATAATTTAATCATTGGAAAAACTTTGGAAGGTCATAGTAATCATTTAGTTACTTGGACTAGTTTGTTTATTCTCAAATCTAGATTTCTCGAAGTCCTTTGTGGAAAATAACAGTAAATTTATGCTATTTTTTAGAGAATTCTAACAAGATTCAAACAAGTTGATTCCATTTTCATTATATTAGAAAAAATTCTAGTTAATAACAAAAATTACCCCATTGCATTTTCACTTGATTAGGTTAGGAATTTGATATATTTACTAACTCACTAGTTCTTGAATTTCTAGATTTTAAACTAGTAATTTTCATTCATTTTTTAGCATGGGTTAACAAAGGTATTTTGAGTGATTATACTTGGAATGGAGACCTAGGAAATCCTAGTCAATAAAAAAAAATTTCCCATCCAATTTAGATTTTATTTGGTTGGTCATTCAGTGAATTATAAATCACTATAGCAAACATGTTCTTTCACGTAGTAAACTACTAGAAATCATGTAGTAGCCTTCCAACATGCATACACTTGGCTAGATTCACTCAATAAGCTTGGTTATTGTCCCTTACGGTTGAATCAAGACCCCTAGGCTCTAAATAAATGATTAGGGAAGATTAAAGACCACTTAGGACTTGCCACCTTACCCACGCAAAACATTTCAGCAATTTGGGTTAATGGACGAATTTATGAATTGGATAATACAATGATGATTTTGTTGATTTCCACATCCAATAAACTATGTTAATGGATTTAAACTATTTGAAATGTAATGGTTGATATTTATATTTATTTTATGAAATTAGAATTGGTTTCTTTCCTTGTATTTTCCTTCTTGTAATAGGCTAACGTTTCCATTTTGAGCATTTCATTTTCTGCAATTAGTTTAGGATCTGATTTTATTACATTCACTCCATTACATCATGACATCAATGGAAGGATGCATTTTGTGCTACACATATATTTTCTATAACTCCTAATTTTGCAAGAACCTTGGGTTTATAATTAAAGTTGGTAGCCTTGGGAGTTGCAAAATTCTTGTTGCGATACTGAGACTCGTCAACAAACAACTAGATGGAACAACAATAGACCATGGCATGTTGTATCACACTATCAAGTACAGATACAACAGAGAGAACATCATTCCTAGTGCAACAAAGGAACAAAACTATGGAGTGTATTTGAGAAAAGTGGGGGAATGAAGAATTTATGTAAGTTGAAGTGTGCACTATTCTGAGTGTGTAAGCACAAGTATGGATCGGAAAAGTGTTAAATGATATAGGATTTAGTAGAGTGTTAAGACCAAATCTTATTAAGTGTAAGAGAGCACAACTCAAAGGAGAATAGCAGAGCTAAAGGAGATGAGTTAGTATTGTAGCAGATCATATTTATATCTCTATGTATATCTATTTTATTTTTTTTTCGGTTTGAAAATTACATGAAAAGTAGAACAATGGATAGAGAAGATAGGTGTCTCCATTCATAACAGGTTGGTCCCTCTTTGAAAGTTGTGGCTTACTATCTAAAGGGGGTTGGGGCCTCCTGTGAGTGTGTGCTCACAAACAAATTGAACAACAAACAGATTGGTGGTTTTCTACTTTTAAGTTTCCACATAAAAAATATCTGAGTCAATATGTGTGTGCTTCTCATTTGATTGATTATGTGTAAATGTGAATGGCTTATCTTGCTCATTATTTATGAATGTGCACAACAGTATCTAATAGTAATGAATAGAAATAAATACATGTGCTTAAATGTTTATGAATCTTTCTATTACTAATTGACCCCCCTAGTAATTCCTTATTTTAACATCATTCTCCTTATCGGGTTCTGACTGAGATTCGAAAAATGAATCTGACTCTCAAGCTTTTAGTTTAGCCACCAGTGACTACTTGGCTCACCACTCACTTATGTTACAAGTGGGGCTCTTATGGAACTCACATACTTTCCGGTGTCCTTATTTATCTTCATGGTGTTGTTCTTTACATTCAGATTTAACAAGTTGTGATGGGTCACCGCACCTTGGATTTGTCCTTTCCTATACATCATGGGGGAACACTTTCCCTCCTTTTGATTCGCAAATCCAAATTCACGCTTCTTTCTTAAAAAGAATTGTTTAATCTTGGCAGCATATCAGTATGTTATACTAAGAGGGGACATGTCCAAGAACTCTATTTCTTCCTGAATATATTTGCACAAAACCCCACAATACGTGAGCACCAGATGTCACTCAGAGTATTTGATACCCAACATTTTGCATAGAGTATGAAAATATTTTTGGGATCATGCACATCCTAGTCCCCATGTTGTCGTAGTGTAGCCCATTGTATGTACTTGTCCTCATAACTCTCCATGGGGTAATATTTCCTCGACAGTGTTTGAAAAAAGTTCTAATAATAGGTGGTTGTAAATAGACAGCCTTGACCCTTTCCTCATATTAATTTTCCCACCACTGCTTAACATGGGGAGCAACCTTAAGTACTGCGAAAGTAATCTTCTCCCTTTCAAAGAAACTATGGATCAAAAAGTAAACTTCAAACAGATCCAAGCATCTATCTACCACATTTTCATCTATTTGACCTTTGAATATATGGATATTGAATTTTACGTGTACCTTGAAAGGGATGAGACCTTCGAAGTGACTATGGGATGAAGATGCATCATCAGTGCGCATCCACCAAAGGATATAGGTGAATTTTTCCATCATATCCTTCCTTCATCACTTGAGGGCTTCTTCCAGAAATTTCTTGAAAGGATCTCGTACTCCCTCATCTTTATTTTCTTCTACCATGAGAATTTCTCGAGATTGGTGAGGTCGGACTTGTAAAGGTTCAACTAGTTTGAGCCCTAACTCCTTATACCATGAGCTCGTTAGGGACATGCACAAAAGAATGAAGAAAGAGTTGACCACTGTAATAAAAATGATCCAGATATGATAAGGAATGAAATGAAATATAGATATGACGTGTACGATACCTCATTAGAAATATTTATCCAGGAGATTGACCTCTTCCCAACAACTTCGACTATGCAGCAACTTGTAGCAGCTAATAGCTTCTAGCTATAGTTGAACATGGAAGACTTCATTCTCCCAATACAAAGAACGAAATAGAGAGAAACCACCACCAAAATTTTGATTTTCTTTGACTTATTAGACTTCCCCAAAGTCTCATTAACATCGGATTCCCAGCAACAGACTTTTCGAGCTACCCATTTCACACTTTTTGTTACAGATCTAACCTGCAAATATATGAAAATAAAAATATACCCAAGAAAGAGAAAGATCTGAATATAGATAAATGCTTCTCTTTATTGATATCAAACCCTTAAGGTAGAGCAACACCATACATTCACTCCTTAAGGAAGGAGAAACACTCCACAAGCCATATGCATGTTCATACAATATTCCTTGACCTCTCTCAATGGGGAGTCTCTAGCCTCTATAAAGGCCTCATACATACAATACCATGGGTCATTACCATGGTTCCCTCAATACCATCTATCTAATACAATGGGCTTATTGCATTATTTCTAACTATTTGTGGTCCCTTACATGATAAGGTTTAATCACTTTATTTATTACTATGACCCATCCCATTATTACATTATTCCCTTGGGTACCTCTCTCTGTACCCCATACTATTCTCCCTAGGTATACTACATTCCACCCTCCTTAAACATGTTTCATACCCAAAACATAATAATAACACAAATAATAATATCTATTCAAAAGAGTAGTCCATTGGTACCATGCACGTGAATCTAGCTATCCAAGAGAAAGTTGAACCCTCGATCTAGCTCGTGCCTCGCTCGCTTGAGATGGAAGTTGACCCTAGTGGCCCTTATATGTTCATGTGTAGTAGATGGATCATCACCCCTCTCTATTTTTCATGCGGGGGTTATTTACATTATGGCTAATTTATTTCCATTATGTTGGTTGTTTTCTTGCGGGGTGATGTGGGTGGTGATACTGAAGTTTTAACCAATGGTGTATCTTTCTTTGATTTCCAACTAATGGAGCCTGATTGGTACCTAGTACATGTTGTGGCACCTTCTTTTGTTGCGTATAATTCAACCATGGATTCCTCATTTGATGTATGAGTACCTATAACATTTTTTTCTTTAGCCTCCTTGGATTCTCCGTGTTTTTCTGGTACCTAGTTTGATGTTTGTGTTAGGTTGTCGACCATTAGACGCTTATCATTTGATTTGTTAGTGTCATTAGAGCTGTGTGCTTCGCCTCCATAGTCTCTACTTGGTTCTTAATTGAAATATCCTACAATGTAATTTTCTTCTTTTTATGCCTGAGTTTCATGAATTTCTTCTACACATTAATATTGACAGTACCGATAGATTCCATCCAAGGATATTCCAAAACAACATCCATTTTATCCATAAATAAATCATAAAAATCACAATGCAACACATACTTATCCATAGAAAGCTTCAAATATTTATAAACTTGAACATCCTCATTATCAAGCTATGTGTTTTCAATGTGTTTTGCTAGAACTTGCAATTTTTTTTCCAAATTAACATTGATAAAGTTATGCTTTCATCTATGATTTATAGACACAATGATCTTGTCCCTCTGAATACATCCATGGATCTACAATAAGGAGATACCAATAGAAAATAACCCCTCACATGTCTCATTCTCCTGTTTTCTCTAAACAACTCTTACAAAAAAATAAAATAAAAATATTCTGCTCTGCCCAAGAAAGTGCTCGAATACCACTTGTTATATATCTGACCTACAATATATGAAATGATACCAATATACCTAATAATTGTAAATAATCATGAGAAATAACAAGATTTTAATATAGAAAAGTTTCACTTTATTAATCAAACCCTTAACATAGGGCAACACCATACATTCACCCCTTAAGAAATGAGAATAAACCACAAGCCATATGCTTGTCCATCCAATATTCCTTGACATCTCTCAATGGGGAGTCTGTAGCCTCTATATACACCTCATACATACAACACCATAGGTCATTACCATGGTTCCCTGAAAACCATCTACCTAATACAATGGGTTAATTACATTATTGCTAACTACTTGCAGTCCCTTACATGATATGGGTTAACCACTTTATTTATTATTATGGCTCATCCCATTTTTACATTATTCCCTTGGGTACCTCCCTCTGTACCCCATACTATCCTCCCTAGGTATACCACACTTTTTCTGAGCAACAAGATTTTTTGCACTTCTTCCGAGTAGAATAATTCAAACTCGATGATAATTGATGCTCCAAATGAATTCAATGTCCTTCCTTTTATAGGATTCTTATGGGGTTGAATGGGGTTTTAGCTCGACCTCATCTTCCCTTAGGTCAACATGGTGTGGAGGTTACATAATTCATATTTGACTCAATACTAAACCTTTTTACATGATTTAAGACCCCAAGATGATATCAACCACGGGGCATGATTCACCATTTTTGGAGTACAAAATTAATAAGACTAAAAAATAATAAAATAATAAAATAATTTTTTCAACTAATATTTTCAAGTTATCTCCCTAAGGTTTTACTCAAATTTTTAGTGAGAGTACTTGTTTGATGCAAAATTTAGGTCCTCAACAAAGGAGTACCCATGTTGCATACTTTTTATAGACCCTCCTACACGAAAAATGAGAAATACATGAAGAAACATGATTGCAATCACCGTTTTCATGTATTTCTCATTCTTCTTATAGTAGGGTACATAAAAAGTATGGGACATGGGTACTCCTTAGATAAGGAATCAAATTTTGCATCAAATAAGGTCAAAGGTCAAATTTGATGACCAGAAGGCAATGGACATTGAAAACAATTTATTTATTATTTCCCTAAAAATTTGATGATGTAATCTAATCTTACTTTATTATTTCCACTTTATTTTATTAATTCCTTCGGAGCCCAGTTTTAGACCTCAAAAATTACCCTAATGAACTTCATGACTAAGAAACACCTGCCGCAAGCTAAGTATTGCTAATTTTCAAGAACAACTCGGAGAGTCCGACCGGAAATACTATCGAACAATAGTAAATTGTTACAATTAAGAAAACTTAAAAGAAATTAATGGTGGTATCCAAGTGGAATAGGTGGGTCCACCAATATCACCTGATAATATTATAACATGATGATTAATATATTAAACCTAGGATACTGTTTAAAATCTATGATAATTATATTATAATCCGTATGGATTAAAATATAAGCCCTAGGGATTTATATTATAAAAACCTAAAATAACGTTATACACCCTTAGTATTATATTATAATATTTAATATATTATATACCCTAGTATAGTATTATTGATCTTAAAGATTAATATTATAACATTAAGGTTTATAAACTCTAGATAATATAATCAAACCCTAAATTTAATATATTAAACCATAAGATTAATATTAAACCCTAGCATTAATATTATAAACAATAGGATTAATATTATAAACCTTAATCTTTTAAGTTCAATATTAAAAACCTTAATATTATAAATGCTTGAATTAATATTATAAAACCTAATATTACAAATTATAAACTTAATATTAAACCATAATAGTATCAACCCAATATTAAAAACTCCAATATTATAAAACCTAATACTAAGCCCCAATTTTGTAATTTGCAAATGAGACATTGAATAAATTCTAATGCAATATAATGTAAAGCTAATCATTAGTAAACCATAAGATTATAAACCCTAGGATTAATATTATAAAGAAATGATTATAAACTTTAGGATTAATATATTAAACCATAAGTTTAATATATTAAATCCTAAAATTAATACTGTAAATCCCAATATTATAAACCCTAAGATTAATATATTAATATTATAAACTTTAATGTCATAAAACCCAATATTATAAGCCCTAATGTTAATATTATAAGCATTAAGATTATAAACCTTAATATAAATATATTAAACCTTAAAATTAATATTATAAACACTAAGATTAATATATTAAACCCTAGTATTAATATTATAAACCCTAACATTAGTAATTAATCTAGATAATATTTAAATCCTAAATTAATATTTATTCTTTTTGTAAGCTTGGTCATCATGTTCAACTTCTCATTTACCAATTGTGCTATCCCAAAGAGACCGTAGAATTACTATTATAAATTCTAATAATAAACTTTATTATTTTAAATTATAAAGCTAATAATAAACCTTAAAGCTAATACATGTTATAATTCTAACATGCGATATGAAGTGAAGAGATTCTCATGGTAAGCCACAGTGCTCTGCAACTAGGGTTCTGGAACGCCTCTCCAACAGCTCAATCTGATCTTTTCTCTGACTCCTCTCAGCGTTTGTACACCAAGCCATGATAGCAGCCTCTTGTTATTCTCTGCTCCACAACGGCTTTCCTCAAGGGGGGTTTCAATGCCTTCCCCCTTCTTTGAAGGCGATCCTCAAGCGATGAATACGACCGAGCCTTCGGGGCTTGAACAGGATAACATGGACAATAGAGACCCTCAGATGCAGGAAACGACAAAAGATTCCACTGAGCAGCCTGACAGAAACAATGAAGAAAACGAAGGAAAGTCTAAGCAACATGAAACGCCAAAGTTTACCTCATCGACATGTAGACCCATAGCTGCTGAAAGATCCAAAATAGAACTTCCCAGCCATAGAATCAATGGTTGGATCCAATACATGAAGGACCATGCTCTCATTGGAAAATTTATTGGATTCTAGCCAACGGAAAAAGCTTTGAAAGGATGGATCTCATCCAAATGGAAACCCAAGGGACATGTTACCCTGCAGCTAGGACCAAAAGGGTTTTTCATGATGATTTTTATCTACGTCGAAGATCGAAATAGGGTAATGGACGAACATCCCTATTTCTTCAACTCTGTTGGCCTGTATTTAAGAGCATGGAGAGAGAGATTCAACCCTCACAAGGAGGATCTCGGTTGGGTGCTAGTATGGATCAGGCTGTACTCGCTCCCAACAGAATACTGGGATGAAGAATCACTCAGAGACATAGGGAAGGGGCTAGGAGAGTTTGTCAAAATTGTTGAAGAAACAAAGATGAGTAGATATACCTCCTATGCCCATATATGTGTCTTCATGCACCTCGACCAAGCCCTTCCGGAATCAGTAAGTCTCTTCCATGATGACTATGAATGCATTCAACCCTTAGATTTTGAAAATGTTCCCTTTCGCTGTCGTAAGTGGCACGCCCTTGGGCATATGTTTAGGGACTACCCTCTCGATGCTAAACCCCAAGCCTCTGAATCCTCAGGAAAGGTTGACCATGAAGGCTTCACTAAGGTTGCAAGCCGTAGAAGATCGCACAAAAAACCTTCCTCTGGGAAAAAACCCCATCAATATGCTGCTTCCATCCCTTCCATGAGCAACAACATCGAGGTTCTTGAAAAAACCACGGAAGACCCACCCTTGAACTCTGTGCCAATCCCTCAGCTGATCATCCCATCCCCCCCGATCCCTCCTTCAGCCTCCTCTCCCAATCACATGTCTGCAAAAATCCTCAGTGGGTCTCCTAAAGTATCTCCAAAAAACCCTAATTGGAAGTCTAATGAAATGGATGTTGACGGTCCCCATAGCCAAACGATGCACTTAGCTCTCATCTCAGAGGAAAGAAGTCAACTACAACACATGGATGAAGAACTAGAAAGCATAGATTTGGGCGGTCTAGACATTTTTGAGTAGGAACAAGTATGCAGAAAGAAGGAATATGATAACATCCAAGCACATCAGCTCGATACTCTAGAAGTTATAATATCTAGAGCCTATCAGCAAAAGCAACTGGGAATACAACCGGGAAGTCAATGGGATGGCTACTACCTTCCGAAATACTCTAAAAAACATGGAAGAAAGACAGATCTCCAACGAACTATTGCCATAGGAAAAATCTTGGTTGACTCAGGCATATATGCTAAATTGACAAAGTATTACAAGCCCACTACTAACAGTGAATCATAAAGCTCACTTCATGGAGTTTAAGAGGGCTGAATAGCCCCGTGAAACTCAGAATGATTAAAAATATGATAAAGAAGGAACAGGCCCAAATATTCTTTCTATAGGAAACAAAATGAAACAGTAACACTCTGGAAAACATCCTTTCAAAAGCATGGCCAGGTTGTCAATTGGTTGTAGTGGATGCGTCATGTGTATCTGGAGGATTGGAAATTGCCTAGAATACGCAAGCAATATCGCTTTCAAACTTCCATGCCTCCCATCACATTATACACGCAACGTTTCATATAATTGGCACCAACATTCATGGTCATCTCGCTAATGTTTATTTTCGACAGGATGCAGCCAACAAAATCACTCTTCTAAACACCATAGAGGCACTTAACTTCAATAGAGACCATCTCCTATGGATCATTGGAGGAGACTTCAATATGATCACCAAGTTAGAGGAAAAGAAGCAAGGTCGTGCCAAGATGGAACAGGAAAATGACCACTTTAAAGATTTTATCCACAACAATATGCTTATAGATATGCAAGCCTCCAGCGGAATGCACACTTGGAGGAATCGCAGGGCGGAGCGGCATCAAATTGCTTCAAAACTTGATAGATTCCTCATCTTAGACAATGCAGTGCATCTAGGCAGTGACTTCTCAGCATCCATACTTCCATACTCTGGATCCGACCATTGGCCTATCTCTCTCCAATGGAAATGGCTAGGCAATTCAACCAAACGTCCATTCACATTTGAAGCATTTTGGCTCTCCCATCCCGCCTTCAACGAATTCATCACATCCACTTGGAACAACTTCCCTGTGCCAGAAGGATAAAAAATGTTCCAGTTTCAACAAAAACTCAAATTTCTGAAAGCCCAAATCAAACGCTGGAATAAAGATACTTTTGGCAACATCTTTCAGGCTCAACAAGAACTAAACAAAGAAATGAGAGATCTCCAGCAACAGATAATCATAGAGTGATACAAGGATGAGACTTTGGAACTGGAAAGGCACATTCACAATCAACTCGAGGAGAGAAGAAAGCAGGAATAAATTCTCCGGAAGTAGAAATCTAGGATTAGATGGTTGAAACAAGGTGAAAGAAACACTAAATTCTTCCACAGAACCACTATTCAAAGAAGAATGCACAATACCATCTCTTTTATACAAAAGCAAGGAGGGAAAAGTGGAAAACCATGCAGATATTGAACAATAATTCATTAATCACTTCTAGGAGGTCCTACAACAACCCCAAATTGATAGACAACCTGCTATAGAAAAGATCACTCAAAATGTGCGAAACATTATCATAGAATAACACAACCAACTCCTCCTTCGGCCTATAGCGCCTTAGGAGGTGGATCTGACCATGAATCAACTTAAGGAAGGCAAAGAAGCTGGTCCGGATGGCTTCACCACTAGTTTCTTCCACCCTTTCTCGGAGCTTATAAAAGAGGAAGTTTGGCAAGTGGTGGAGGAATCGTGCACTGTACATTGGATTCTGCCCTCACTTAATTGAGCTTTTATCGCCCTCATTCCCAAAGAAGAAAGTACCCTCGCTCTGGACAAATTTCACCCAATTTCTCTTTGCAACGTTATATACAAGGTTATATCCAAAGTCATTGCCAACTGGTTGAAGCCACTTCTGCCCCTGCTCATTTCACCTGAACAATCCGGTTATGTTGAAGGACGTCAAATAATGGATGGCATCATCGTGACTCATGAAATCGTACACTCCCTCAAGAACTCTAAACAGGCAGGTATGATTCTCAAGATTGACCTTTCCAAAGCTTTTGATAAGTTAAGTTGGACTTACATACAAAAAATGTTACATGCCTTTAGTTTCTCACCAATGTGGGTTCGCTGGATTCAGAGTTTAATTTCCACTTCCTTCTTTTCTATCCTCATAAATGGCATTCCCTCTCGACCATTCAGTCCCTCCAGAGGCATGAGGCAAGGTGATACCGTATCCCCTTTCCTTTTTGTTCTAATGGTTGAAGGGTTGGGTTGACATATCAAGCAAGCCCTTCTATCCTAGCATCTCAAAGGAATTTCCGTTCACAATTCTCTAGCCTCTACTCATAACAATTCATTGATGACAACATGCTCTTCGGGTACCCTTCTGTTCAGGAAGCCTCCATCTTTAAATCCCTCCTGAAGGATTTCTCTGACGCTTCAAGAACAAACATAAATAAAGCCAAATTGCAGATTTTCTTTTTTCACACCCCTCCTATTACTCAACATGCTATCGCCCGCATTCTAGGCTTCTCCATACCCTCCATGCCTTCTAATTACCTGGGTGCCTCCTATATAGACTCTGCTATCAAGCACGCCTCCTCACGTATGCTCCTTGAGAAACTTGAATCTCGTCTCATTTTGTGGACTCACAGAACTCTGAACATAGCTAGTAGATTAGTGCTAATCAAAGCTATGCTTCAAGCAATGCCCCTTTATCTCTTCTCAATCCTGGTAGCGCCTAAATGGGTCCTTAAAAGAATCAAAGATCTTCAACGCAATTTTCTTTTGGGGGTTTATGGTAAAAATCACAAATGGACCCTTGTCAAATGGACTACAACATGCAAGCCAAAGGAAAAAGGGGGCATAGGTCTGCGAGACCCTTATCATAGTAACGAAATAATGGCCGCAAAAATTTGGTGGCAATGGCTCTCTATGCCCAACAAGCCTTGGGCAGCCATATGGACAGCCAAATACGCCAACCACAGACCAGCGGAGGAGCTCAATAGATTCACTCTTTCTAAAAAAGGATCGCTAATTTGGAATGCGGCTAGACAACATTTCTTGTTGATCCAACAACATAGTTTTTGGGAAATTAGAAATAGTAGCACTGCTCGATTATGGAAAAATGCGTGGAATCAGCTTCCAAAGCTCAACAACATCCTCAGCGTGTCGCCTTTCCATGATTGGGAGGAGCAACAAAAGGAATCAGTCAAGCAACAGTGGACTCTGGAGATAGAACAGAGGTACACAAAATGGAAGCAAACCAACAAGCTCATCAGAAATGCTGACAACTAGACAAAATAAATACTGGAGAGCGAGCTTCATTCGAGGCAGGACGGAGTATGATAAATACAGGCTCAACTATAGGATTTCTTTGGAGTCTATGGTGCTTCGTTGGTCTGGTTATGCTCTATCTTGGTCTGTCGCTTTGTGGGTCTGGTTCTGCTCAGGCAATCCTGAGAAGCCGCCTCTATCTCTTACCAGGTTTCTTCTATTGGCCTCCCGCCCTTTTTTGGATGCTCTTTTGATCTGCCTAAGCTCTATGGTGGTGGTTGAACAGTCTTGTTTCCGTAGTGTTGTTTCGGTCTCTGTGATGCCCCGTCTCCGCCATAGAATGAGGAGCCACAGGGGAACTCCTCGGCATGCGCCCTCCAGCCCGTCTTCCACCTCACCATCCCTCTCTAGCAAACTCACAATCGTCCATTACCCTTGCACTCGCAGTGGGAGAGGGTGGTTCCATCTCCCTATCCATTACCCTCCAGACTCTGTTGTCTCCCTTGTTCGGCTCTGTGATTTTTACCTTCAATTGCACTTTGAATCGTCCAAGAATTACTACTCACATCTTAGTGCTCTTTCATGAAGAAGCCCAGGAGGTGGGCGAGTCCAGCTCCCAACAAGAGGGCCCTACCTCTGTCTTTGCACGGAATCCTTTTCCTTTGCAGGTTCCAAAGATCCCAATTCACAATGCCTTGGACGTGGTGATGGATATGGCAGCTCTTGGTCTTTCTGAAACTGTTGCTGCTCGTGCAAGGGATGAAACTGAAGCTTCTCATGCTGGGGAACTGCCAAAATTCAGTTGGTGTAGAATTGTGGAAGAGCCCCCACATGTGTAGTTCTTTCTCTGTTGCTTCTGTCACATGTAGTGCGGCCCATAATAGCGGGCAAGTTTTGGTTCATGTTGGTAAATGGGTTGACAGTTGCAAGATATGGTTCAATTTGCATGTTTCTTTGAATTTTTCCAAGCACGGTAAGAAGGTCAATACTTTTTCCCCTGCGTGGGATTTGAATACTAGTTCTCGGCTAAGTTCTCTGTCAAAGATAGTGTCTCTGATTTTCTCTGCCGCTCCTACATGGTAGTTGTTTTTTACTACAGTCTAGATGTAATTTTACCCCTTTAATTTTAATAGAGTAATTTTATTTAGGAAAAAAAATAAACCTTACCAATATGTTGTAGCTGCTACAACACCACCCAAATTTTTGGGCATATCGAAAATTTTGGGTACCCCACTTCTTGCCCCGAGGCTCCTAGTGTTTCGTTAAAGCCTTCAACCGATTGCTCTCCCCATGACCTTACTTGTCCAACCATTTTGATGCACCCACTCACTCTGTATACATTGCATCCGCACATCACATTTGATCTCAAATATAAGCCTTAGGATCACCTTAGGGTTTTATAGGTCAATAGGTTCATTGATGCATTAAGAATCTCCCATGATTTTGAAACTAATCTTTGCATGATATGTATCGCTATCAGTGGTTTCCCTATATTTAGCCAAGCATGTGTTTCAATTTGGCTTCCCTTGCGATTGACAATATTACGGTTTTGAAGAAACCATGGGTCTTCAAAAGGAGTGATCTACTCCATATTTTAACCTAATTTCGTTCCTTAAGAGGTGCTTTGTGATCGACATTACATGGCATCACAGTGAGAGTCATTGCAAGGCATTTTACCCTAGGCTCTCGACTCCTCTTACCAATCCACATGTGCTTTTGGATTCGCGAGAATGTGGGGTTTGAAAATACTATGGTTTTTTCTTATATATTATAAAATGCTAGGTTATCGTAACCAATAATGTAAGTTTAGACCTAGTTCTATTAAGCTCTTCTTTGGCTGACTTCCTCATCTTTCCCTCCACCAAGTTTTAATGATTCTCAATTGAGTCAACCACACCCATCATGCCTTTAATTCTCATGAACCTAGGAATTCATTTCTTAGAGTAGTGTTTGTTTATGCATGAGAGTTATAACCCCCGAAACTTTGCATTTTTCTTCACATGTTAATATTTGAATTAATGTTTGAACATTCAAATCATTTATGTTTACCAAGCCATGTGAGGTATCTCTAGTGCATCCAAATGTGAAATGTACTTAGGGTAGGGATAATTTGATCATGCTCACTGAAGTATTTTATTTTGGTTGATAACCTCACTCTGATATCGCAAATATGAAATGACATTGGATGTCGATACACTAAAGTCATAAAGGGATTTATCTTTTGTATCATGATGTGGATTATTTTAGGTTTTAGCTCATACTGCCTTGAAATATCACATGCAGGTCTAAACAAGCCACGTCAGATCGGAATATGCCATGGAATAAGGGTAATATAAGGAAACACATAAATAATTAATGCTACATGTCATAAGTCAGTTTTATGAATAGTATGTATGTTACTGGGCATGCATTGCCAAATGCGCACTTCTACGAAAGCCATATGTTTTTAACCCCCTATAATAAATGAGGTCAAATTGAAGGATATATACTAAGGCTCACCAAGCAGTCATGTTCATTGGTGGTGAGAAAGGCCTTTCTAATATGCAGCTTCCTCAATATATTAAGTGTGCCATTTTAGATATCACGTGCTGGAGACATTCGTTCAAATGCGTGGTGATGTTACCAATGTTCAGGTGATAAGGGACACCTGAGGATGCATGGGAGAACCTCATGTCAACAAAATCGCCTTGGCTCTTATCCCTAGTCAAACTCATTAAAGGCAACGTGAGTCGACAACTAGTTCGAGATATTCATTGAGGCATATAGTAATTGGTTTTTCAGATGTCTTGCGAGCATGGGTTTTCCTAAAAGAAATACCAAGGAACAGTTTCGACTTAGTCTTGACAAAACTTCTTAGGAAGCATGAGTGCAAGGATGTATGATTCGAGTTCTTTAGGATGTAGAACAAGTGATATCGATGGTGAAAATGAAGAGAAAATCGCGGTGTGAGATTCTACAAACACCAAGATCAGAGGAGGAATCCAAAGTCGATGAAATGCATTGATTCCAAAGAATTGTTGGTGTACATGCACTTAGACTAGCTGTGCATGTGTACATGCACATACATGCACTTAGACCAGCTGTGTTGGTGTACATGCACCTAGATTAGCTCTAGTTAACTTATTGCTTGCATGTGGCACATGTACACATTAGCTTTA